>CAJUYG010000484.1:50679-61176 GCA_910591675.1 Galerucella calmariensis
TTAATGTTGCATGAATTCACTTCAAGTAAGAGCAACATTATTTTATATGACCCTTACATTTCTAATATAATAAATGGAACTTACTTGGCTTGTTTGTGTTGATTTTGAGGAAATTTGGTTAACAAAGCATCCCGACTCATACCATTGGTTGTTTCATCTGTTTGTAGAGTTTTAAACACTTTTTCTTGCATTGAACTAAGACCAGAAGTGTTTGCAGCAGTCATATCATAATCAACAAAGCTCATAGAATTTGCCAAAGCTGCACCTGGATTGTTGACTTTAATATCAGTCATCTGTAATTAAAAATAATCAATAGGACACATTTCAGAGATTGGGTGGACTATAACTTTGATACAGGGAATTTTGTTTTACTCACTACTTTCTTGCTTTCTGCTTCTGCTGATAAACGGGTGTAGATAGTTTCTAACAAATGTATTGTGATGATGTTACAATCACTTACAGGAAACATTCTTAATACCATTACCATCTTTTCACCATCCTGTTGTCTTAGAGAGCCAAACAATTGGACATAACTTTCCTCTTTCACACTTGGTAAGTTAGTAGGTGTGTCTCCATCACTTTCTAACCAAAGAATCGCTTTAATGGATCCAGTGTGATCTTCTATGGTGTAAGTCGCTTTTGTCGATTGCACTTCAAAGTTCCTCAGAATACCTACTAACTTTATCTAAAACGAAATAGGTAACTCAAAAAGTAATACGTTTTAAATGTTAAAATTACCATTTGAACGGGTGTACCAAATAACTTAAATTCTTCCTCTGTGCAATTTTTAATTTGTTGTATGACTAATGGTACAACATTTTGGGATCTACGAACTGGCTAAAAAGTGATTTACTTATATACAATCATCTTAATTTCTGGCTAGAACCTTTACTACCTTATTCTCAGCAGTTGTTTCATCTTGATTGGTAGTCGTATTGAGAAAGCCGCCGGCAGAAGAATCATTTCCTCCATCCCACATTTTGGATGCTGAATGTAGATTGTAGTATTGTAGAATATAATCACGATTTAACCAAAGCCCACTGACAAAATTGGAAAACAAGTATTTATCGCGCGGGAAATATGATGATTAACAGACATTTCTTCTTCTTTTTTAATTTTTAACCAACCCAACTCAAGCAAGATTCAAGTCAAATCAACTTGAAACTGAATTATGTAACGCGTTTTTCATTCACACTCGTTTTTAATTCAATGGAGACTGACTAGAAATATTCATGAATTAACCGATCATAGACAAATTATATTTCTAACCGGTGTTATATTCCACTATTCTACATTTTTCAAAAAACTGCTTGACACCTAACCCTTTATCCAGATTAATACTTTCCCGCCAATTTTACTCTTCATTGTAAGTGGTCGTTTTAAGTTTGTTGTTTGTTTTCTCAACTATAAATATGTCTGACAGGGTAAATATAAATATTTTCGGTACCTATTTTATATATTTTACCACGTATTTTTTAAATTTAGCCCGAAGAATCTCCCGTACCTACCCCTCGTTCCAACGTATCATCTCCTGTTCCAAATATGGCCCCATTTGAAGATGAAGGAGCATTAATAGGAGATATGGATGCAGATATGGAAGAGGAAGATGGAGAGGAACTATTTGGAGATAACATGGAGAAGTAATGATTAAATTCTATCTTACATAAAGCAAAACTGGAACTGTGTTTTTATTTTAGCGACTACCGTGCTATGCCTCATTTAGATCGATATGATAATCGCATTTTGGACGAGGATGACTATGATCAAATGTCTGTTGGAGAACGTCTTGCTGCCGAGGAAGAGTTGAGGAGAAGAGATAGGTAATCTAATAGTCTTAACTTAATGTATTACTGAAGTTTTAATTGGTATTTCCGTTAATTCAGAGAATTGGGAATCATAAGGAGAGATGACAGGGAACTTTTTTATGACCAAGAAGATGATGAAGATGATCCTCGACAAAGAAGACGTAAAGAAGCTGAAAAAGCAGCAGCCGGTGAAGATGCAGATGCAGAAATGATTGAATCAATTGAAAATTTGGAAGATACTAAGGGGTATTCTATCAAAGAATGGGTTATTATGATTGGTCCTAAAACTGAAATAGCGAATAGATTCAAAAATTTTTTAAGGACATATACTAATAGCAAAGGACAGTATGTTTATAAGGAAAAAATAAGGAGAATGTGTGAGAATAATCAGGTGAGGAATATACATTTCAATTTTTAGGTAAAAAATTAATATTCTGTTTATCTCAAGTCGAGTTTTAATGTGGAATTCCCAAGTTTGGCTCATAGAGAACATGTTTTGGCATATTTCTTACCTGAAGCACCTTTTCAAATGCTTGAAACTTTTGATGAAGTTGCTAAAGATATTGTTCTTTCAATGTATCCAAGTTATGATCGAGTCACAAATGAAATACATGTGAGGATATCTGATTTACCTCTTATTGAAGAACTTCGAACATTTAGGTAATTTAAAAAATAAATTTCAGTTGAATTTTCCTAAATTTACTTTTTCTGTTAGGAAACTTCATGTGAATCAATTAGTAAGAACTTTGGGAGTTGTAACAGCTACCACTGGAGTCCTACCTCAACTGTCAGTTGTTAAGTTTGATTGTGGAAAGTGTGGTTTTATACTAGGTCCCTTTACACAAACTCAAGAATCAGAAGTTCAACCAAATGCTTGTCCTCAATGTCAAAGTCATGGTCCATTTATGGTTAGTACCTACACAGTCTCATGAATGTTTTATATTTCTGGAAATAGTGTAACTAAAGCGCATCTGTTTTCAGATCAATATGGAACAAACATTATATCGCAACTATCAAAAAATAACCTTGCAAGAGTCGCCAGGTCGTATACCCGCTGGGAGGGTACCAAGATCCAAAGACTGTATCCTACTAGCAGATCTTTGTGATCGTTGCAAACCAGGAGATGAAGTCGATATCACAGGAATTTACACTAATAGCTATGATGGTTCTTTGAATACTGATAACGGCTTCCCAGTATTTTCCACAGTCATCTTTGCAAATCATTTGTTAGTCAAAGATTGTAAACAAATCGTGCAATCGTTAACTGACGACGACATAAATTCCATTATTAAAATGAGTAAGGATCACATGATAGTAGATAGAATTGTATCTTCCATAGCACCTTCCATATTTGGACATGATTATATCAAGAGAGCTCTTGCCTTGGCTTTGTTTGGCGGAGAACCAAAGAATCCAGGTAAATTAATAAACTCCAAACCACAATCAGAAACTATCAAATTTTGTCACGAGAATAGTCGACCATTTCAATCAGTGGTAGAAATTATGCAAAAGTAGGTAATCTTGTTGTTTGCTATGACCAGTTATTCTCTGATCTTTTCTGATAGTTGCTGATTGTTGTTGGAACACAACGATTATACACCCTACAGGATTGCTTATTTCCATTTAACTCTGTGTTCGCCTCGCTCAAGTCGGATGAATACGTCATCACTGGACCTAACCTTTTTAATTTTATGGTTAATCGTGTGTTTAGACGTTATTTTATCCGTTTTTTCAATTTTGAAGGTGTTGTTTATTATTAAAGGTGGTAAATAAACTTCTCTAATAATTGTCAATCAAGAAAGTCTATAAATGCGAAGCACGACTCCTATAAAGTTAGCAGAGCCACTTGCAAATAAATCGATGAAACCTATTCCAATATTTGTCGAAAATTTGTCGTGAACGTAAAAAATTTGTGGCGCTCTTAGTTTTTTTTATAGGGAGTGGCTCTGCTAACTTAATACTAAGTTGCTGTTTGGGTGCTAACTAATTTTGACGGATAAATTGAATAAATACCAAAATTATTGAAATTATCTTTTTAAATTTAATTAATCAAATATCAACAATGGATTCTTATAGCAAGTGTTCGAAATGTGCTCGTCTACTTCCTGACAGTAATACATCCTATTAGTAAAATCTTGTACTCGTTCGAATGTGTCAGCTGAAATCGCATTGCATTCTTCAATAATAATTCTTTCTTTCAAAACGCCAATATAATTTAGTGCCGTAGTATAAACCTTGGATGTCAAGTACCCCCATAGAAAAAAATCTAATGGTGTTAGATCTGGTGACCGAGGTGGCCATTCTATAGGACCTCGCCGGCCGATCCATTACTGTCAGGAAGTAGACAAAGCACATTTCGAACACTTGCTATAAGAATCCATTGTTGATATTTGATTAATTAAATTTAAAAAAATAATTTCAATAATTTTGCTATTCATTTAATTTATCCGTCAAAATTAGTTTAAACCCAAACAAAATTAATATGGCTATGTAGCCTATGTCAATGCCTTTCAAACGAGATATCACTTGCCATGAGGTCCTATTTAAAATTATTGGCCAGAGTGGCACTGTGACGTCATCTATTACTTTTACGTCACCTGTTACCATTCGTAGAGAAGTTTACAACACTTCATTTCCACCCTCCAATTTTTATTAATGTAAGTGTAGCCGTTCAAAAGATACGAGGGGGGAGGAGACTTTTGAATAGCACTTTTGAATACCTTTTTCTTGGAAATTCCTGGTTTTTGAAGAAATTTCATATTTTTGGCAACAGCGCATGAGTATAATGACATTTTACGTGTTTTCCATATCATTATTGATGAATATAAAGTTTTTTAAGCAACTTCCTATTTTCCAGGAGCAAAAAAATTATGTTTCAAAGGTGAATGATAGAACACACTTATGTAGTACAATTATGTAACTTTGTTGATTTATTATTTTTTTTCAATAAGAATTTATCTGAACAATTGTCAAATGACCAAAACGTGTTTGTCGTGGGGTTCTCTTCTATATACGCACCGTGTGATGTTTTATTATTATTTTTTTGTTCAGAAATTTGTTTATAGGGGGTGGCTCTGCCAACTTGATATTAATTAAAAAAATTAAGAGCGTGATATTTGTTCTGTGTTCACGACAATTACATTTGGGTCATTCGACAATTGTTCAGTACATTTCTGGATGAAAAAAATTATATTTAACCAAGTTACAAGTGGGTATAACTGAGAAATCGGAATATTTCTTTCATTCGCTCACGAAGATCTGGAGTTTCCACGGCAAATTCGTTTTATAAATTTCTGAACCAAAAAATAATAATAAATCATCACACGGTGCGTATATAGGAGAAAACCCCACGACAAACACGTTTTGGTCATTTGACAATTGTTCATATAAATTCTTATTGAAAAAATAATAAATCAACAAAATTACATGAGTGTGTTCTATCATTCAGCTTTGAATCATAGTTTTTTTGCTTCTGGAATTTGCTTAAAAAACTATATTCGTCAATAATGATAAGGAAAACACGTAAAATGTTATTATACTTAGGCTCTGTTGCCAAAAATACGAAATTTCTTCAAAAACCAGGAATTTCCAAGAAAAAGGTATATTTTTGCTAGAAGGAATATATTTTTTGCGTCTTTTCACGTCAGATGGATTTTGACAATTACTCGACAATTATTAGTAACAATTTTGATGCTTTTTGATATTTATTTATGGGTGGCACTGCTAACTTAAGATTAAGTTAGCAGAGCCACCCCCTATAAAAAAAAACTAAGAGCGCGACAAATTTTTTACGTTCACGACAAATTCTCAACAATTATTGGATTATGTTTCATCGATTTATTTGCAAGTGGCTCTGCTAACTTTATAGGGGCCGAAGCACGTTATTTAAGTGTAAATACAAAATTTTTGGATTCGAGTTTCAATGTATACATTTCAAATACTAAAGGTGGATTCATGGAAGCAAAAATAAAAATTAATTGAAAACTAAAACTTAGAACAGAGAACCATGCAAAATGTAAAGTAATCTAAGTTTTAATTTTTGCTTGTACGAATCCTTCTTTGTAAACTTCGAACAATTATTAGGATTAATTACGATAATTATCAATCCCAGAAAAAAAAACGGTTGAAGAGAAAAAGTGTTAGTACGACAAGAGATGATGAAAAAAATTGAAGAGAATTGTTTATTAATAAATTTTTTAGCAGTGCATAAGGCGTCTATTTTATTTTCCCCATAAGAAAAAAAAATATTATAATGCTGAGTTTACTCATCAATTAACCCATAAACACAGCTCGTAGATTTGCCTCTCTTTCTGTGCAAAATAAATTATAAGCAAGTTTCCTCAATTCAAAGTTATTGTTTCAATCGTTAATTTATATTTTTTTTTCATCAAAAGATTCCGATTTCATATTTGCCCCCCCCTAATAAAAAAGTCTGCTCTCGCCTATGACTACTTATACTACTAAATATAATTTTTTAAATAACATATCACCCAAAAAAATTAATTTATTATTGTTTTTTGCAAATACACAAGAAAAACGTGAAAAGTATTGACGATTGCAATATATTTTGAATTGGTCGAGGTCCACTGGTGACGTAAGCAAGTTCCCACTCACCGACGAAACATTCAAGCGAATAAGCAATCATGTAGGGTGTTTAATCGTTGGTTGGAACAGACCTATTAAAACTGTTATCCAATTTTATTGTAGGTCTAAAACACAAAATTCGTGGTGATATAAATGTACTTATCTGTGGTGATCCAGGTACTGCTAAATCCCAATTTCTCAAATTTGTGGAAAAAATTGCTCCAAGGGCAGTATTTACCACAGGTCAAGGTGCCAGTGCTGTTGGTTTGACAGCATATGTTCGAAGAAATGCCACAACCAAAGAATGGACCTTGGAAGCTGGTGCTTTAGTTCTAGCAGATCAGGGAGTCTGCTTGATTGACGAGTTTGACAAGGTCAGTAATTTATATATAAATGCTTTATTTAGTCAAAAAAACAACTAATACAAAGTAAATACAGTTTCAAAAATAATATATGTATAAATAATGAATAAAAGTTATTAATCTAACTTTAGTCATATGAAAAACAAAACAGCACATAGTATAATAATAACAATAAATACCTCAATACCCTGCTCTTTCTAACTTCTTTAAGAGTCTATTCCTGTCGACCGTTTCAAACGCCCTTTGGATGTCCAGATATACACCGAAAGTTACATATTTTTTATTAAGATTTCGTTTCAAATCATCCAGGACACATTGTAAAGCAGTTTCGCATGAATGCTTACTGCGAAAACCCGATTGGACTTTGGTTAAAAATTTGTTTCTTTCTATGAAATCAACAATTTGTTCATAGATTACTTTTTCCAAGATTTTTTCAAAGCAGCTAAGCATATTTATTGGTCTAAGATCAGAAGCTTTATTAGATTTTGCAACTTTAGGAACTGGTATGATGGTGGAAACCTTGATATCATCTGGAACTTTTCCAGATTCCAAAGGAGTATTGATAACATTTATCAACGGTTTAGCAATATTATCATAGATGTTTTTTATAAATGCCATGCCTTTATCATCTGGACTGTTTTTATTGTGCATTGAGAAAATAATTTCCTTAAGAGTACTAAAATCAATTAAAGTAAATGTGGAAAAGTTACAAATACTTTCCCGATTAATATTAATGGGGAAGTCTGGACCACTTTTATCAAATTTATCCATAATGTCATCAATACTCTCAATGTAAAATGAAATAAAATTATCTGGTATATCTTCAACTCTATCTATCCTTTTTTGTTCAATTTCAATTTCTAAAAAATCTGTATTGGCCATGTTATTTGAAACCAACGTTTTCAGTGTTTTCCACAATTCCGTTGTATTATTTCTACAGTTATCTATCTTGCTCATAATATTTCCGTTTTTCTTTTCTTATTACCATAACAGCAAGATTTCTTTTCTCTTTATAAATGTTTTTATTCTCTTTTGTTCTATTATTTATAAAGCTCTTATAGCTTCTATCTCTCTCCTCCACTGTCTGCTTAACAGCACAGCATTTCCTTTTTTTATTCTGTAAAATTCTTCAGATGAATGATCAAGATCGAACTTCAATACATGAAGCAATGGAACAACAATCAATATCAGTTTCTAAAGCTGGTATAGTAACCAGTCTTCAAGCCAGATGCTCCGTTATAGCTGCAGCTAATCCTATCGGAGGTCGTTACGATGCCAGTATGACGTTTGCTCAAAATGTAAATCTTTCTGATCCGATTTTGTCCCGTTTTGATATACTTTGCGTCGTTCGGGACGAAGTGGATCCCATTCAAGATCAACATTTGGCTAAGTAATGAGATCCTGCTTTCAATAATTTGAAATCATTTCAAACTTTCGAACTTTTTTCTCAATATAGATTCGTCGTTGGTTCTCATATTCGTCACCATCCTGCTAAAAAAGACCAAGAAACAGTACCGGACGAACCAGAAAACGAGATGCAAATACCTCAAGAAATGTTGAAAAAATATTTAGTTTATGCTAGAGAAAATATACATCCCAAGTTACAGAACATAGATCAGGATAAAGTTGCCAACATTTATTGTCAATTGCGACAAGAATCTTTGGTAAGTAAGAAATTAATTTTACGAATGCTCTTTGAATTACGCAAGCTGTTAATTAGCGAACTGTGTTTCCAATTATTATTGAGTTGATTGAATAAAACTCGAAATCGAACACTATTTATATATTTACACAGAACTTTTATTCAATTATTATACATTTAAACGTTTCTTTTATACTTTGGCAAGTTTATCTGAAACCGTGAAAGGAATGCAGTCGAAAACATTCGACATTGCCACGGTCAACTATGAAAAAACTGAAGTGCTAACTATGTAGTGATAATAATTATAAACGGGTCTTTTTATTATTAACAATATTAAAAATATGATTAAACGTTAATTCTTTAATGTGCTTGTTTTCTTGGATTTTTTCTATTAACATTATTTTTTCAATTTATGAATATTTAAAGATGAACACTTTTCCAAATTTGTTATGGGCTTCTTCAAGCTCTGGCAGCGTTGTACGAAAACCATAATGACCACACCCTCCGAATTACATAATTGGTGATTTGTATCGACCAGCTGACTTCTTATTGACAAGCGCGTGCGTGTGATCTTTCCCTGTGTGATCTTCGTCAATTGACTGATATTAATTTATCTAGTGGCGTTGGTATTGTCAGTGACCTTTGTATTTTCAGTTTTACTTGGTAAAATACGTACCGTACGCCATTTGTACGTTTGACAGATATGCGCCATGTTTTTCCTCGCCTCTTACCGATGCCGCATAGCTTCAGATAAACTTGCCAAACTGTAGTTGCGGAAATTTGCTACTTTTGATTTACTATTTTAATCTTTTGTTACTCGAGATACTGGCGAAGTACAGTACTAGAATTACTTTTGTGAAAATACCGCGTTAGAACTTGAGCTATACTTAACGTTGAAGCCGAACCGATTTATTTAACGTAACATGAAAAACTGAGATTTTAAAGTGATATTTTCTAGTAAGAAATCTCGCATAAACCATAAAAATATTCATATTATCAATGTTCCCACGATTTTGGAGAACGACGGTATATGACACCCGAATCCTTCTGAGAAAGGTCTTGAGTGCCATCAATATAAGGATTAATGCGGATATTCATAGTCAACCCTCAGCTTGGGTACTGAGGGAGACTTGTGTAAGGGTCCCTCAGCACTCAACCTCTTGATCTGTTCCATAAACGAGACTTAGCGAGCCCTCAATTGAGAACACATGTTCTCAGGGTTTTTAATGCATTTGGGTTGGTTGTGCTGGATTTTCTTCTCGTTCCATGGTTGTGAGCGTGCGCGAAGTTACAGCTAGTAACAGACAAGACAACAAACAACGACAACAGTGAGACGAACAGACCTTCATTTTGAATTTGTCTTTCGTTTGTGTCGTTACGTTGTTTTAAACTTGGAATAAAATAATTTTTATATAGAAAAATGGAGCAGAAGATAGTCTATAGCGATTCAATTCTTCGAATTCCTCATCACTCCCAAAAAGTTCGTCAAATTCTTCCATTTAAAAACAAAAACTTATAAAAGAATCTTATGCAAACTGTCTATAAATTATAATAACTATACCTAATAAAGTCCTTAATAACAAACTACCTAAACATGAATACCTATTTACTACCATAAAAAATGTATTCAAAAAATGATAAATTTTGTTGCTATAACCAAAGATAAATGATAATATATATAACCTGAGATGTCAAAACTGTCGAATCAACACTCAGGGGTAGTCACGCCTTCATTTGAGTTAAGGGTGACTTGAGCGACCCTTGGATCTTGAAGGTTGTTTATGAAACACATGAGTGCCCTCGACCTACCCTTACCCTCACACTCATACTTAAGGGAGGACTATGAAAACGGGCCTAATGCGGGTATTCATAGTCAACCCTCAACTTGAGTACTGAGGTAGACTTGGGTAAGGGTCCCTCAGCACTCAACCTCTTGACCTGTTCCATAAACGAGACCTAGCGAGCCCTCAATTGAGAACACATGTGCTCAGGGTTTTTAATGCATTTGGCTTGGTTGTGCTGGATTTTCTTCTCGTTCCATGGTTGTGAGCGTGCGCGAAGTTACAGCTAGTAACAGACAAGACAACGATCAACGACAACAGAC
>CAJUYG010000484.1:87026-145078 GCA_910591675.1 Galerucella calmariensis
TTTGAGTACACTATATGAGAATAGATGATTTTAACATGCATATTTAACATTTTTTGATACTTATTGATTTATATTAAGACTAAATTAACACAATTTTCGCAATGGTCTAACGCTATTTCCAAACCCAATGATGCAATAATTAAAATTCATCCGTTATTGATGATTAATCGATTATTGATTGCTTATTCAATTGATAGTCGATTCTACATCGATTAACAATCGATTATTATTTATCGAATATTAACTGTTTATTTCCGATTAATCGATTATTTTATACAATCGATAATTTATGTTTTTTGATAATCGCCCAGCCCTAATTAAAAGCCAAACAATTCAAATATTTCTTCATTCCGTCTGCATTCTTTCCGACTCGAATCCAACTGATACCACCGCATAGCACATCAGTGAAGGGGGAGGAAAAAGATCTGCTTACTTCAAAGGAAGAAAAAGTAAGAGGAATACTTTATTGTCTTGAAAGTTGTAACTCTTTGACAATGCACACATTTTTTCAAATAAATTATGAACATCAATCACAAAAATACAGACTATCTAATGAAATAAAACTGGCGGACTCGCACTCCAATTTTACTTTTGCGATTCGTATTCATAGTTTCGCTTGGTATGTAACAAATTGAGAAACAAACAAAAAAATACTAGGCCACACGGCGTTTCTAACTCGCGATCTCCCGTTCACAGCCAGGCGCTCTAACAATTACTTTAGCTCTCTGTTTTATCAATATTGAATAAAAAGGTAATTTTTAAATATTTATTTTATCCTTTTTTTAGTATTTGTTGCAACAGAAATACATCATCTGAAAACTTCAATATTCTAACTCTTAACCGGTAAATAAGATGCAGCCTGGTGACAGACGAACAGTCTTATTAATAGGGTTCGTTTTTTACCCTCTGGGTACGGAGTAGGGCTGGGCGATTATCAAAAAGTATAATCGATTATTTCCGATTAATCTAAAATAGCCGAATAATCGAATATAATCGATTAATCAAAAATAATCGGTTAATCGAAGTAATCGAAAATAATTTACCTTTACTATAGATCAATAAGTATAAAAAAATGAGAATGATGAATATGCATATTAAAATATGTAAATCTTCTATTCTCAGTGTACCTACTCAAAGAAATGATCTAATTTCTTGATAATGGCAGCAGGAATGATATAGAAAAATAGATTCCCATTTAAAACTAAAAATTTAAATATATATATTATACCACAACGTACAGTTTTAAGTTGTTAGTACAGTGAATCAAACTAAATTGTTACTTGATACTTTATTTTCACCACTTCCAGCTACCGTTTTCTAGAATTATGAAAAATAATCAATCTTCGATTAATTGATTATTTTCGATTAATCGAGTGTTTCCGATCAATCGATTATTTTCGATAAAATAGGGCTCCGCGCAGCGATTACCGCATGGGTGCTCTGCCGCTAAACACAGCGTACCACAGAAAATTATTTTTTTATAGTAACAAATATGAATTAAAAAATTTAAATAAATTATGGTATCATCCAGATAGTTGAAAGAATTTATACCCGTTGGAAAAAAAATTTTGAATCAATTTTTCAAGAAATTATGCAATTGTTGATTAACGAATTTTTTCCTATCTCCGTTTTCATAAATGACATAAAAGTTTAAATAATAAACCTAAAAATTTTTGGCTTTTGTGGAGCTCTTCTTATATATATACTTGACAAGATAAAGCGATAAGAGTTTATTAAAGTTGATTATTTTGTTATTAATAATTTTTTAGAGTTAACAAAAAATTAAAAGTCCAAGAAATGTTATTGAAAAAATGTTATATTATTGCTGTTTTCGTATCCAACAATGGCATTAAGTATCATTGGAAATTTTTTTTTTACATTATTTGTCAAGAAATTGTTTAAACAAATAGACAAGTTTAATATTTGAAGAAATTTCTTTTTTTACCATTATGTTGTCTTGGGAAAATAATGATTTTTAAAAAATATTTTTTTTCTAAAATACATTTTTTCATTGTTTATAACCATTTTTTATATTTCGATTGTTCAAATAATTAGTTAAGAAATGATTTTCTCTTTAAAAATCATAATTGGCATTTCTTCATAGGTAAATGAAAAAAAAAATAATTTTTTTATCAATAATTTCATTGGTTGTTAACTTAACAAACTCCCGTTATATTTTTTTTCTTGAGCTAAAAATATAACAAAAACAGCAATATATATCAAAATACTAAAAAAAATTTTTCTATTTTTTATAACGCTTTTAAATATTGAACGATACCAAAATAAATAAAAATTTATAGTATTTTGATATATATTGCTGTTTGTTATTTTTTTTAGCTCAAAAAAAAATATAACGGTAGTTAGAATTTGTTATGACAAATTGTTAAGTTGACAAAAAATGAAATTATTGATAAAAATTTTTTTTCATTTACCTATGAATAAATGCCAATTATGATTTTTAAAGAGAAAATCATTTCTTAACTAATTATTTAAACAATCGAAATAATAAAAACGCGGTTATAAACAATAAAAAAATTTATTTAAGAGAAAAAATATTTTTCAAAAATCATTATTTTTCCAAGACAACATAATGGTACAAAAAAAATTCTTTAAATATTGAACTATTTGTTTTTAAACAATTTCTTAACAAATGATGTAAAAAAATGTTTTACAATGATACTTAATGCCATTGTTGGATACGAAAACAGCAATAATATAACATTTGTGTGAAAAAATTTTTTTAATAACATTTCTTGGACTTTTCATTTTTTGTTAACTTTAAATTATTAATAACAAAATAATTAACTTTAATAAAGCCAAAAATTTTTAGGTTTATTATTTAAACTTTTATGTCGTCGAAAAAAATTCGTTGATCAACAATTGCATAACTTTTTGGAAAATTGATTTAAAATTTTTTCTCCAACGGGCATGAATTCCTTCAAGTATCTGGATGATACCATAATTTATTTAAATTTTTAAATTCATATTTGTTACTATAAAAAAATAAATTTTCTGTGGTACGCCGTGTTTAGCGGCAGAGCACCCATGCGGTAATCGCTGCGCGGAGCCCTATTTTCAGCGTTAAATTAAAACTATTAATAATAGAGGTAGAGTTCCGGGAGCTGGAACTTTTTTTTCGGAAATTTCCTCCTCTTTGAGGACTTTTTTTTTCTTTTTTTTTTTTCCTTCAAATATCGTAAATATTAATAGTTTACGAGTTATTCACAAAAAACTAACTAACTATTAAAACTTTGGATGCCTATAACTCAAAAACAAGGGCTTGCATAGAAAAAGTTTATATGAATTACATTATTTTGGCGGTATTATTTAAAAGTTGAACCTGAAGTATGGCGGTTCGCTTCGCCGCTGATATGAAATTTTTTTCTTTTTGCTTTTAGTACCTTTTCTACAATTTTTGAAACAAATAACTTTGCTTCACTCCAAATTAGATGTTAGACAAAAATTGTGAAAAAACTGAAAATAAAAAAAATTTATATCAGCGGCGAAGCGAACCGCCATACTGTATAAAAAACCATGTTATATAGAATAGAAACCGAATGAATCGCGTATATGTACTTAGATTATTTCAAATTTACAAAGCGAAAGAATAAGTTAAAGATATCGCCATTTATGGCTAGCAGAGAAATGAATTAGCCAACTTCGCCTTTGGTTAAATTTCCTGGATTTTTAATTTAGTTTTATCCTAAAATATTAGATTGAAAAGTTTTTATAATTAATTTCTGCAAATTAGCTCTTTGGAATCGAAAGTGGGAAATGATGAAACAGTTACTGAATTTCATTGATGTATTTTTCTGTGGACGTAATTCTGATCCCACCTATCAGAAAATCTTTAAATAATTGTATCGATCGGTTTTGGTTAAATAAATAAAATGATTATATATGTTACAGGGAAAGTTGATCATCTAGTAAGAGTTGACTCTCCTTAGGTAAAGTCGACTGACTATTACTGGTCTTTTCAGTAAAAGTTTATAAAGACCTAAAAGTATTTAAATTTGATCGACATGTACTAGTCAGAGTTGACTATATATAGATAAAGTATACTTTCACTGTCTGGAGGTGGTGAAAGTAGACTTTAACTAGAAATTAACCTACCATAACATAACCCCTACCCTAACCCAGTACGTATATTTATCTTCATTTCATAATAAATATAGATATGTTACAGTTAAAGTACATATTGCGGCAATGTACACATTTTCCCGTAAATGTGCACAAATGCCTCCTCGTTAGGGTAATGTGCATCTGAAATTTACAATTTCAAAGAAGGGAAATTTACATTGAATTCACAATGACCATGTCGTTTTGGTAAATGTGAGAAAAAGGGGAAGGAAATATAATCATGACACTCCTCCTTCTCCCTTAAAAAATATCCAATACTTTGTAATGAACATTAATATATTCAAGAAAGGAAAGGGAATATAATCATTGGGATTACCCTTCCCCTTCTTAAATAACTTGATATGCGCGTTACAAGGTATTGAATGCATTCACCCTTCCCATTTTTGAAAAATATCGAATACTTTGTAACACACATATCAAGTGATTCAAGTTTATCTTCCAGCTAATCAACTATTACTGAATCAAAGCAGTTATAGTTAACTCTTTCTAGAAAAAGTGTTTCTTCATTTCAAATCAACTTTTACTGATGTGTGTAGTAAGAGTTGACTCTGCCTAGGAAGAGTCAACTCTTACTAACAATCGACTTTACCTGTAACATATATTTAACAGACATTAAAAATGAGAATGGAAAGAATGATTGGATTTATATTTTACTGAATTGATTTCACTATTATCTATAAATAAAAATAATGAGGGAACGAATAATTATGGAGAATGTCTCCTGGTTGGTTGCAGGCGATGATAACTTTGGCGATGATACTTTAGACGAAACTGTAGGCGATGATACAGAAGATTATTCAATGATGGAAACTGGTACTGGCGGTACGGAAGAAGAACCACAAGCCGGTACTAGTACAGATGGAGCTGGTGAAGGACAAGGTAGGTGGTTTTTTTATCATGAATATATTTCTGATGAAGATGGGACTAAGGTTTTTTTCAACAGATTAAAAAAATAATTGACACCGATATATATTGGTACTTTTGTAAACAAATTTGGTGTCAAATTGAAGAACAGAAGCTACTTTCTTTTGTTTTTCCTAATGTCCATTTTTGTTTATGAGAGTATCGATTTATGACTTAGGAGAATAGAGTTATGTGTTTCGTCAATGATTCTCCTAAAATATGCTTATTTGGATATTTTCTTTAAATTGCATTTATTTTAAAACAAAATTTACTCACTTTGGTTTATCTAACTTACATTAGCTGATTTATCGGTAAATTTACGTTTTCATGCCTACGTTATTTTTCAATTCAACTTATTTACAACAACTCTGTTGATGTGTTTTTACACATCGATACTTATTGAAATTAAGTGTTCAATTCACCAAATTATATTGAGAATGTGGAAAAAAAATGGTTTTGGGCTGCATAAAAGTTTTGAAGGCACCAGAAAAGTCATCCCTCGCAATCTACAGATGGGAAGAGTTTCAAAATTGTTCTGACAATTACCAAATTGTCCATGTGGTTACATGCGCTTTTATTAATTTCAGATTCATCTGTCAACGTATCTAGAATTTTCTCATTGAATATAAACATAATTCATTTTTTCCTCTTTTTTATCAAATTTAATATATATTTATTAACTCCATTCGCCGGATGCGAATTGGGAATTTTTTGGGGAATCATGTTCGATCGAATCCAAATCTAGAACAATCGGTGCGTTGGTGTTAGCCGTGTTGGTAAAAGCTAAACTAATTTAAACGGGATTGAATGGGTATCAAAGTATTTTTAATATTTCGTCATTTTTTGCACTTATACTACGTTTGAGTACTGTTAATGAAAATAAAATCAATAGATGAAATTATTTAAGGATGTAATTACAGTGTAGAAAAGTGTAGACAATTCCATATTTAAAAAAAAATTTCAACGTATCATTATTTTTTCTTAGTCCCATCTTTGCAGGAATATTAAAATGGGAAAACCTGAAAATCGTATATTTTTATAATTGAATTTTGTATTTATCTCTCAAGAAGTTTCAAGTTTTTCCATTTAGCTTTTATATTTCATTTTTTATTATTATTTTGTATTGTCTTGTGCGACCACGACATGTATGACGTATTCATTTGTGTTTAATTTTGTTATTGTAATTGTATTTTATTTATTGATATCCATTATTTACATTTACGTTTATAATAATTATTATAAACGTCAATTTTACCGTGCTCTGATTCACGAGTTTCTTTACTCGTGCATCATTTACATCAATTTGTCAGATTTATTAAAAATATGGTTAATTTACTATATTTTTGCTTTGACTGTTTTTTGTGGGTGGCTGTATTTGATATTACAATGTAATATTTTTATTTTAAAATATTACAATATCATTCGAGATGAAGATTTGCCATTTTCGAGCGCATTTTTTGCAGAATAAAATGGAAGAATGAAAGTTTATCAGAGAAAAATTTTGTAAAATGTCATATTGACATCTTGCACCTTTGAAAATTTTCATTACTACATTTGAAATGGTACGAACAAATATTTTAGTGAAGTGACGATGAAATAAAAAAACTTTCTTACTAAATTTACATTTTAAATTTAGTATATAAATTTTATTTGTTGAGAAATTTCTTTTTGCCATTTTTCAATGAACTCTCTCACTGGAATATAAAAAACGATTTTTGGACAAACGTATATGTGTTTTGATATTTTCAATTCACAATCTTTTACAAAATAATTATAATAATATAGTTTCCTAACATCCAAATATCAATATTATTTTTAAATTAGGATGTTGTTTATATTTTTAAACAATGCAGGTACCATTAAGTTTTAATCTTTGAGGATTTTTTTATATTTTCATTGATGTGTTAGTCGTAAGATCGTGCGTCTTTGCAACAAGTGTTTTTTTTTTTTGGTTTTGTTGACTAGAAATTGGCGAAGAAATTGCCACAGTACCGGCTAAGCGATTTGGTGTAACAAACCCTATAGTTATAGACGGTTTCACGTATCACCAAAATACCACAAATAATGGTAAAACAAGGTAAGAAATTTTCATTTTATTTTTGGTATTAGCCATTTAACTAGAAAGTCGAGCTTTTTCATTTATTTTATTTCATATACTTTACGTGAATTAAAATAATGAAATGTCTGCTTTCTTGCTTGATCCTTTGGAACAATTGAAATGGCCTTGAATAATACCAAAGTTTGGAGTTTCTTTAAAAATAACACGAATATTGGAAGTAGATATTCTACCGAGAGTTGTCTTTATACATTAATATTTAAAGATTTGGATAATTAAGACGAATGGGGCTTTACAGATATCTGGTATGTTCCGAATACAAACGGTTGGTATGTAAAGCCAGGGCGGTAATACCACTAGATGGTTCGTACGAAGGATTCGTCTTACGTAAAGAACATTGTCACGAACCTTGGTTGGGGGCGTCGTTAAAGCTTGAATTTATGAAACAAATTAGACAGGCTATTTTGAGTTATCCTCAAAAGTCTCCAAGAGATATTTACGAAGATTTGTCTGAAGTGTGAGTATTTCTGATTTCGTTATACAGTTGAATGAAAATATTAGAAATAACCATTTTTTTAATTCTAAAATTTCGGTTAATTTCTACGAATTTGATTTCTTTTTGAGTTTAACGTAACGTAGTATTGGTTGATTGAAAGTTCTACAAAAATCAAAGGTGCGGTGGAGGATGAATATTTGAATGTGAAAAATGTGATGTTGAAAGATTATGAGGTTATAGGAGTTTGAAGTATGATTTATTGATTGTTTGGCCTTTTGATTTTTGTGAAACTAATTTGTTTTAAAACTTGATTCTTAACAATCATTCTAAAAGAGAACAAATTCGACTAAATAGTCAAGTATTTTTAAAAGAAAATACGTAGAATAGGAAAGAGTATTATCGAGTTGAATTATTATTATTTTACTTTAAATTCATTCACTTCACAAATACTGTTACCGAATTGAAAAAAGGGTATGAGAAATCTTCCCCATTAGGTATCCCGAAGCATCTACAATATGTCCATTTAACAAGATACATTCGTCGATGAGAAGATGGCGTCGTTCAGCAAAGATGACAACATATCAAAACGAACTCAATTTATGATGGTTATTATTTAATAACTGATGTACCTGCAAATATTTTATTAAACGATATTTTTTAAACATGTTTGTATTATTTAGAATCTCCCTGTCGTCTTTCTTATTATACTGAGTGTTTGAATAAAGGTAGCCCGCTAATGGGACGAACAGATGACTGATGAATACATTTAATTAAAACATGGAATATTGAGTCGTTCAAGTCCTCAGTTGAAAAGGTATAAGTTTTTTCGCGAACCTCTGAAATGGTTTTGTTGGCCTTGGAAAAGTGACATTTATTGATAATAAATTCGATTGATGACATAATGTTATCGCGCTTGCCAATAGCAAGCTGCAATGAAACAAACACATTAGAGAGTTATTGGAAACAGGAATTAACTGCCTTGCAGTAATTGTGATGACCTTGAATAAATAGTGTCTGACCTCAAAACAGACCTAAAGTTTGGAGTTATTGAAACATGTAACTTTATAATGACATTATATTATGGTAGGTGTCACAGATGACACAGATCACCTACACATTGTGGCATATGAATATGAAATATGAAATAAAGTCGGGATAGTGCACTGCAGTAATCTCACACAAATAAGGACAAGCACTAACCTTAATGTTTCCCTCATTCAAAACGTTAAATGCGCATGCGTATATGTCACTATAAGGACAGCACTATTACTGCTTGACCTTATAAAAGTTCCAATAACTCTCTATTAAAGCGCTAACGTATAATCACTATTCATTGTTGATAATCACGGGTCTATTTTCAAATAACACTACATAACTACTACATATTCAGCACTTGAGCTTTTTATAGTTAATCGTGGCAATGTCGAATATTTTCGGCCGCATTCCTCTCAAAGCTTCCAATAAGTTTGCCAAACTACGGTTATGCTTTTCAGGATTGGAAAATATTGGAGCGCGAGACGTTGGTCGAGTCCGACAATCTCAACAATAAATTATTTTTTCCCATTAACGGAGCTACCTTCTTTTGAAACACTGTACAGAGTGTCAATAAAAATCGAATTTTAGACAAAAATCAAATCTTTTGAAAAATATAGTAATTCTTGAATTTGTTTTTCTACTCCTTTGTTTTAATTTGATCATGAATGCAGAAACTAACAGGCATGGTGACTGGCTATGACAAATGGATCCATGATGTTTGTACACATAAGTTTTTGAAAAAATGGGGTTTTGGAGGAGAAATTACGTTTTTGAAATACAATTTAAATTTTGCACCAAATGCTGAAAATTAATGGCGTATCTATGACAGACATTTGTGAATACTTCACTGTGTGCAAATTGAAAAATTTTGATAACTAATTTGTATGATTTTTTGTGATAGTTATGAATTCTAAAACTAGTAAATATTATTTGAAGCAAAACCAAAAAATACGATAAAGGTTCGAACGATATACAAAACGTTAACGTCACATTTTTGTGATCGGTGTTTTAGCTAAGATGGCGGATAGTCCTTTTGTATTCATATTTTCACTGAAATCATAGTTACAAATATTGTCCAGTAAAAACCAAATGATTGCTTAATTTTCGTGTCCGACAGAAACTGAATTTCGGCAACGGTCTCCGAAACTTGAAAGAATCATGTTTCGAGGGAAAAATAAAGAAAACTTTATTATAATCAGTCAGTTTCAGTTTTTTTCTTTAAATCACAACTTTGAAAATACTTGAACTGATAACTCGAGTACCTACTTATTCAAGTTACTTAATATAACAATACTTAATATGAATCGAATCACTTTTATCCCAAAACCAAATCTGACCATTTGAAAGATTTTGGAGCCTACGCGTGCGCGATGTCAAGGATTGTGGTCTGCAACAGTTTGCTACCACTGCCACTGCCTATGGTGGATACTGAATCTTGTGAATAAAATCGCTTTAATTTAACTTCAGATTTGTACTCGTCAATTTCAAACTCCAGAAATAGTTTGACGAAACTCGACCGATACCGAACTTTCGGTGGGACACTAGAATATTTGTATTTTATATCATTATTTCAAATGATTATTTCAGTTATTTTTAGTCAGTCATCATGCCTATTTGCTTAGATACAGATTTTTCATTGGTACAAGTTTACATCCAACAACATCCCATTAGTCAGTCAATACATATGGATACAAAAAATCTTGAATTGAATGATTTTGACGGTTATCTGTAGTTCACTCGGTATTTAAAACTGGTGCATATTAAATAATTGAATTGAAGTATTTAAGTAGGAAAAATAGTGTATGCTACTCGCATTTAATGTCGATTAACGCAATCGTATGTAATGTCTTGATAACCATTATTTAATGATGGTGTAATATGGTATCTAGAATTATTTTGAGACATTCCGTATTATTACACATTGTAGTCACTTGACTTGATTTTTATACGAGACTGATATCAATGTCACTGGAGTAAAACAATTTATTTTTGTCAGATTGTATCGAAAAGATGGACAAATTACCACGTAAAAAGAGAATAACTTCCCGAACGAGATTTGTCTACCATGGATTTGTGTATCATAATAATGTTATAGCGGGAAGTCCTCCCTTGCGGTAAACTATTTTTGTATGAATATTTTTTTGATTGTACCATCAATATTTAGATAGATTGGTTGTCGTCAAAATTGAATTAGAGTCCCAATGATGTTTGAGTTGACCGATAGATGGTGGAGGTGCATAATTGACACTAGGAGAATCGAACAGTTTTACTACACTTACCTCATTAGATGTATCGTAAACTTAAGACTGAAGCCCACATTCCACCGAGTCCGGCGACGTGCGGCACGTTGGCGTACGTCAAATACGGTATACGTTGAACGTGCCGCATGTTTTGGTTTGGGCATCACTTGAATCCGATTCGCCGTGGTGCTTTGTAGGGAAAAATTGTTAATCATTGATAAACGACTCACTGCCTACAAAAACTCGAATACCCGCAAAGTTGCGTGAAAATAAAAGTGTCAAATGAATTAAAGCTAGGTAAGTATTGAATACAAGAAAACACCAAACTTCTTTAATTGATTTATTGTTGATTTTTGACATATCTAGGATGGAAAATACAAAAAAATGATATAATAGCATATTATTAATTTATTCACCATTTTGTTTGCCGTCAAAAAGGCAACTAACGCGGTGGAAAGACTCAAATGTTCGACGTATACCGTCGCCTGCCGTATTCGACGTACGTCTACGTGTCCCACGTCGCCGGAGTCTGGGGAATGTTGGCTTTAGTCAAAGAATACACACAACAACAATAAGTGAGGACCGTTGGAAATTCTTTGATGTGAAAGGTCAAAAATGAATAATTTTCTGGGTGACATCTAACTCCGGCATACACTGAAAATCATAAGTGCTTACAGCTCTACTCGAATCACACGGGGGAAAAGTATTTTAGCAAAAAATTGTGTTTTATAAAATGTATTATATAAGTAGGTATTTTTCCATCAGCTGCCACTTCTGCACTTTTCGTTGACAATGTCCACGTGAAATGGATCATTGAAAAAATTAATTCAACCTGCAAGGAAACTGAATCTAATTTGGATCTGTAAATACCATAAGAAAGATGCCCACATGTGATCATATGACATATGACGACTAATTTAAAAGATGGCTTCCGCAGACCTGGTTTTTACTCACTTCCTGTAGTGTGTATTCTTTGACTAAGTGACGGTTAATGGTATAGTTCCGCGCAAGCGCCGTATTTCTTCAGCACTCCAACTGATTTTGTATCCTTCTTGGGACGGTATTCAGTAACAACATATCCAAGTTGTACAAATTTGATTCCTGCGCACGTAACTATGGGAAGATCCCAACAGTTTCTGCTTTTCGCTAGAAATCGCAACTACGAAAGACCGTCCAATAATCAGCTCTGATTATGATATGATAGCCACTATATTGCTGTTTTTACTAAAAAGTTTGTTAGTGGTAAACGAATGAAAATTTAAAATCTTGGAGAAAATGAACATATTATTGGAAGAGTGTGGGCTCGATCCATGGATATCTGAGTGATGGGCCCAGCACGGATCCACTACGCTACGTTCTAATTTACTTATATCGAATAGATGATTAAATGGACACTAATGGACAGATGGTTTTCATATTCACGCTAGATTGTTCGGTACAGTTAGCCCACTGTTCCAAGATCGATGTACAGGGTACATGATTTCGCGTTATACTTTGACCTCCGCTTATTTACATTAATTTCGTATTACTTTTTTTTCTGCACCGACCAAAATGTAGCAACAGGCTGAATTTTGTATAAAGGAAGCACCCAATTGAATGCATCTTCAATATTTTGGATGGGACACCCTATTTTTTTATAGTTCTGAGTAGCCCAGTATTTTCTGATTACAATTGTAACATTGTGTAGCATTAGTTTTATTCTATAATGGCGTATGGTACTACAAACGAGTAACCAATAGGTAGCCATGGAACAATAATTAATTTATTATAAGCTGGAGTTCTGTCAAAAAATGATTACAAATTCGAACAATGATCCTAATTATTTTGATTTGAATTTGAAATTTAAATTATCCATCATCGGGTAAAGCAAGTTGGGCCTCTTCAGGGCTGAGTCTGGAGTGGTGGGTTTTTCATGGAGAGGAACTATGTTGTTCTCTCTTAAATGTATATAATTTATGTATAAGTGCTCACTGATGCTCGTATATGGGATTTCAAATACGAAAGATGAATATTTTCCGAACCCTTATGAAGTTGAGTAAGGAGGATGTTGAAGAAATTCTTATACTTGAAATAAATTTAATGAAGAATATTATTTCTTTCTTATCCACAATTCAATGGAATAACAATTGATTATTGTATATTTGATGGAGCTACGATGTAGCTAAGTATGTAATTTTGTTGAAAATATAAAGTTTAACAAATGAAACTTTTCGATTCGCTACAGTGTCAATTGATAGAGAATTTTTCAAATTGTAATTTATACAATTTACTGTATTACTGTCGATATCACAAGTGAGTATTCATATCTTGGCAAGGCCGCGTAAAATCAAAAAAGGGATAGATGATTTGGTGACTAAAGATATTCATTAAGGGACTAAGTACCATAATACCAATAGCGTGAAACAGGATGTGTGGAACATCCACATACCTATTTGGATAATTTTGTCCCTTGGTCGAGTTGAGTTTGGTTTTGTGGAATATGCAATAAAAATTTCTAATGACGGTAGACAAGTGCAGACCCGGATTGGTAAAAAGCGTTTGTTTCTGTTGAAAAACACCCTGTATATTGTAATTTAATAAATCTGTTTTCTTATTTGAACAATGCACAAGAAACTGAACCAAGTTCGATTCAACTGTTAGCACAGATCATTTTACTACTGAATATTTGAACTTGAAACTATTTAAAAGCTAAAAATTGAAATATATTGGAAAACTGTTGAATTCAATTTCAAATGTTGACTAGTCTCAATGGATGAAAAGATTAATTGGAAATTATTCTATAATTTTGAATTGAGTTTCAAATTTGAGTAATGAATTTGTCAGCACAAAATTTAATAGCGTACACTCTGGTGGATTTATGTGCTATTTTGGAATATATGAACGAAACAGACACAATCGCTTTCAAGTTTTTCTTGATTTGGAAATAACCTTCCTAAGAAAAACCTAAGAAAAAAAAATTTACATAACACCGTTTCTCACTAATTGAATTCTAGAGCTGCCTCGGTGACATATAGCCATCCTAAACAAATTTTGCCTTTTCTCATCGAAACCTTGTATACATCGTTTAAAGTGCATAGTACTGAACAAATTGGTATCAATTAAAGCAAAATTTCAAACAGAAAATGGAATTTTCAAAAATTGGTCATACATCTAGGGTAATTAGCTCAGATGACAGGTTGAAAGAAGTGGGGTTAGGTGGGAAAAGGTCGGAAGTCAATGAAACTTTGGGATGTTGTTCAGGGATGGTTAATTGACATTTTCTAAAGTTTTGGACCTCGAGGGCCCTGTGCGAAAAGAGTAGGGAGAGGAAAAACACCAAATTTTCGACCTCTCTCTGGTTTTTCCTCGATTACTTTTTTCTCTTACGTCCTACGGCAAAAACAGCCATACTTTTTTGTAGAGAGTTGAATTTTCTACAATTCTTACGAATGAAACATGCTTGTATGTGAATTCGCTACCGAGATATGACGCGTCGAAACATAGGTCATGTTTCAAAATTCGCTGAAAAATGACAAAAAAAATGCAAACTTTCACCTTATTTCATCTGTTATACCCGAATTATGATGTTGTAATTATGGTTCTTGGTTAAAGTCACCAACTTTGGACACCCCACATCTCCTTCACCCACCCAACCCCAATTCTTAAAAGCCAACTTTCTGATGAAATCCAACCATACCTATTGATTCACATCATTTTGGTATTGATATCAGTTACTTTTTGGATCAATATCCCCCCTTCCCTACATAATTAACCCAGGGCAGGTTAAAAAAAAAGACGTAGCCCTTTCGTGAAAATAATTAATGTAATTAACAACATTAGGTTATTCTCAAGGCATATGTTATATTGGGGAATAAAGATATAGAAATGTGCTTATCATAGCTGTGGGTACTCATTACATTTCATGTCACTTTTGCAGAAAGGGAGGGAGGTATTATTCATGTAGGTACTGCAAATTTTCTTCTTCCCCAATCCAAACGGTGCTGAAGTGCTATCACAACCACTCACTGCGTGAAGGAATAGTATGTCCTTGGGGGGGGGAGCAGGAACTTGGCGAGTAGAGGACAATGGGACCACTGCCTCTTCCACTTTTTTGAAGATAGATGTTTTTTGTGGACGTACCTAATGCTAACAACAGAATAAGTATGTCCACATCTTCGGCATTAATAGTGACGCTGTCCAATTCGCTGGCCTTAGATATGGTGGTGTTGACGATCATCACGTCGGCGTCCTCATATGCCTGCTTCACTTCGATGCTAGCACCCGCCATTCATGTCATTAACATAGCGGAATTTGAAAAATGACCTATTCTTCGATGCGCCATATCTCGGTAACAAATTGACACACAAACATGTTTCAAGGAACAAATTCGTAAAGGATTTAACGATCTACAAAAAAGTAAATAAACGTTTTTGGCGTAGAACGTAAGGCAAAAAAGTTAATAAGGAAAAACCAGAGCAAGGTCTAAAATTTTGCAGTTTCGCCCCCCCCCTCCTTTTTTTGCACAGAGTCCTCGAGGTCCAAAACTTGGGAAAATGTTGATTAATCATCCCTGAACAACATCCTAAAGTTTCATTAACTTCCGACCTTTTTCTATCTGAAACTACCTGTCGACTGAACTAAATGGTGTCGGTTTTGAAAATAAATATATAGATGGTGTTATTGAACATACACAATAACTTGGAATTTTTTGTTGAATTGTTGAATATTTTCGCAAAACTGAACTAACTTTACCAAGGGACAAAATTATGCAAACTTTTGGATGATTTACATATCCTGTTCCACTCTTTTGGTTTTTATATGCACTGAAAAATTTTTATCTTTAAGTCCTTCTGGTACAATTGAAAATTCATACAAAAAAAATTAACAAAACCCTAATCGAAAGATGTAGTTATTTAGGATGTGCAATACACAAAAAATCGGGTTGTCGTGGTAGAGCTACAATACCCGTAGGTGGTTGGATAAATGAATTAAAAATCACCAAACCTCATAATCATCCACCGGATTTGAATGCCGAAGAAAAAGAAGATTTCTTGAAGGAGTTGAAATCTGCCATACGATCCAATTCTATGGCCAATGCAACTATGAAAAAAGTGTATGAAACTGTGGCGACAGCGTAAGTATTTCTTTATTTCGTGTTTGAGAAACCGTTCAATACTGTGTATTGTTTATGATTAAGTCTAAAGTTTAGGCATTCTTCATGTGCCGAATACTCTTTGTGTAGTAGCGAAGACAATATGTAACAGAAACAACATTGACTTTAAGAATTATTATAAAAATAGATAATTACCAAAATTGGAGCAATGATCAGCTTCTTTTTTTCAAAATGTCTTGGCATAAATATAAACTGACAACTAATTTCGGCACGGAAAACAATTGATACAGGGTGTTTCATTGGGAAAGGGCCTAACTTTAACTGTAGATGGGAATCACTTTGTTGCTTCCAAAAACCTATATTTAATGTGTCTTCTCCGCTTCATAACCGAGATACAGAGTGATTGATGAATTTATCCTATTTCTTTCGAACCTCATAACTTCCGAATTACCCTGTATATTATTTTAAAATTTGGTACACGTGATAACCATTACCTAGAAACTCCATCAATTCTATCTCAAAAAGATAATGCAGGTCCGGCTTAACAAAAAAATTTCAAAACTCTTCTTTCCTAAAAACAACACCCTGTTTGAAGATTTTTTTAAATTGCTCTTTATAATTGGAAATAGTATGAAAAATCGAATCTACATATTTCCGCAGACAATTTTACTACCAAAAATTTTCCGTCAAAGTATGTATATTGTATATTTCCGAGTGCAGGCCACTGAAAAATGTCATTACAGGGCCATACTTGAAAATACTCATTCAATATGTTTCGAATATTTCAAACACCCTGTATGAGGATATGTATCTAGAAACTATGTACTTCCTAAATTTAGAATAACACGAGTTGAATACGAGAAGTAAATATATACTGTAATTTTTGTAGGTTAGACTTGCTTCGTTTGGACAATGCTGTTGAAATTTCTTTGTTTTCTTTTCAGGTCAATTGATAAAATTAATAAAAGTCTCCGTTTTTTGAAGTACTTATTAATGTATTTCTCGTATTTAACTCTTCTTATTCTGAATGTAGAAGTGCATAGTTTCCAGATACATATCTTTATACAGGGTGTTCGAAATATTCGAGACATATTGAATGAGAATGTCCTAAGTACGGCCCTGTAATCACATTTTTTAGTGGTCTGTACTCGGAAACATACAAACTCAATTGAATTCCTAGGATGCTTCTTTAGATGCATTAAATAGATTTCATTTCAAGCAAAAAAATAAAAAAAAACCTCTTTGATACCATTGTTAACCCCCAAAAAGTGCATAAATTATTACTTTGACATTAAATTTTTGGTAGTAAAAAGGAAATTTGTAGATTCGATTTTTTATACATTTCCAATTATAAAGAACAATTGAAAAAAATGTATATATAGAGGGTGTTGTTTTTAGGAAAGACGAGTTTTGAAATTTTGTGTTGAGCCAGACCTGCATTATCTTTTTGGAGATGCTTTTGATGGAGTTTCTAGGTAATGGTTATTACGTGAATCAAATTTCAAAATAATATACAGGGTACAGGGTAACTCGGAAGTTATGAAGTTCCAAAGAAATAGGATAAATTTATAAAACACCCTGTATCTCGGTTATAGAGTGCAGAAGAAACATTAAATATAGGTTTTTGGAAGCACCAAAGTGATCCCCATCTACAGTTGTTGGGCCCTTTCCCAATGAAACACCCTGTATATAGCTTTTACTAGACTCTTTGAATGTAGGTAATACTTGTTTTTGTTGATATTGTTGCTACTTTGTCGAAAATAGCGAAAACACCTAATTTTTAACGACTATAAAGACAATTTAAAGAAATCTCAATTAGCATACTTGGTAGCTTAGTCAAAGTAGGTGTAGGTTAACTCGTTGTCGGCACTTTCATGTAGCGTTGATGAAAATCCCCGTTTCGTCTTAAATAAACCGCTCTTTACACAATCTAGGGTTGGTATCGTTTTAGACGGAGAGCTGGCTACAGAAAAAACAATGTATAAGGTACATGATATTTGACTAGCTGGATAAGTTCGATTAAAGTTCTCAAACACTAAGCACCCAGTCTGTCTGCGTGGTTAGGAAGATTAAGTACGTAATAGCTGATCAAAATCGATAATTTTTGAAAGAAAAAAAATGATAAGACTCACGGATAAAAGTTGTGTCAATATGTAGGATTTGTTGTTAGGAAATGTGTAAATTATTGGCAGACATTTTCATGGAAGTAAAATGGTCGGCAGACGGCGACAAAGTGGTGTTTTTTTTTGTGAAAAAAAAAATGATAAGCTTCATGATTAAAAGTTACGCCAAATAATTATTTAACATTAATTAAAACTAAATCCAAAATGGCAGACAAAAAAACGAATGATAATACCGAGGCAGACGCCGATGAACATCGTGGTCTCGAGCGCGCTTCACGCTAAGACGCCGCGCTTCATCCGCTGTTTGAGGTTTTATAAATTATTCACTTTTCAATGAGAACAATTAAGAGAGGGATCATTTTCTAGCTAAAAGCATGCTCTTTCTAATGGTGTAAATTAAAACATTAAAAATAATTAATAACCATGAACAATTTGAGTATAAAATATAATAATCATACGAAATGCTCAGACATGTAGATAATTAAAATATTTATTTTATTAGCAAATATTTTTAGAAAAATGCTGATTTAATTGGTTTCGCTACACGTGTCTGAATCATCATACTCCATGTCATTTTCACTTTCGCAATCAATGTAACTTTCTGACCCCACGTCGTTGGATTCTGAAAAAAACAATTGAAAATGAAACATGAAACACGAATACAAAAAATATAGATTTAAAAGAATTACAAAATATTCTCACCTTCATCCTGCTCTTGATCAATAATAACATATTTCACAGTGGGTGGTACCTGAGGTCCTGTGAACCACATGAATTCATATTTTTCATCTGTTTTTACCCATCCAAGGTTTTCAGGTTGCATGTGAGTCGGTATTTTTTTGTGAGCGTGGGTCCATAATCTTGCGATGTATAATGCCCTGAGAAGTTGTGGTAGTAATTCAGCTTCACAAGAAGGCATTGATGAAGCTTCTAAATTTTGTAATTTCTTTTTTTGGAAAGGCTCATTGATATTTGATATTATGCGTTGTATATGTACGATATTCGAAAAAAAAATTAGTAAATTATTCAACTGTAATTCAGTTGAATCTTAAGTTTTACTATAATTTAATATCATTCAACCTTTAAAAAGTGAATATTCCACTATTTTCCATGATAAATTTAACTATTCTTAAGTAGAAATTTCACTTTTTCAAATAGTCATATAACTGTGACTATTAGTTTTTGTTTTTTTATTATTTAACTATTAAATTAGTTAATATTCACTAATTTTCAAAGCTAAAAGTCAGCAACAGAGAATCAGTTAAATTTGACTAATTTAGATTTAAAGAGTATATTTTGTACTTAAATTGTTTATGGTTATATTAATTATTTTTAATGTTTTAATTTACACCATTAGAAAGAGCATGCTTTTAGCTAGAAAATGATCCCTCTCTAAATTGTTTTCATTGAAAATTGAATAATTTATAAAACCTCAAACAGCGTGTGAAGCGCGGCGTCTTAAGCGTGAAGCGCGCTCGGGACCACGATGTTCATCGTCGTCTGCCTCGGTGTTATCATTCGTTTTTTTGTCTGCCATTTTGGATTTAATTTTAATTAATGTTGAATAATTATTTGGCGTAGCTTTTAATCATGAGGCTTATCATTTTTTTTTCACAAAAAAACACCACTTTGTTGCCGTCTGCCGACCATTTTACTTCCATGAAAATGTCTGCCAATAATTTACACATTTCCTAACAACAAATCCTACATATTGACAAAACTTTTATCCGTGAGTCTTCTCATTTTTTTTCTTTCAAAAATTATCGATTTTGATCGGCTATTACGTACTTAATCTTCCTAACCATGCAGACAGACTGGGTGCTTAGTGTTTGAGAACTTTAATCGAACTTATCCAGCTAATCAAATATCATGTACCTTATACATTGTTTTTTCTGTAGCCAGCTCTTAGACTATTTGGTTTTGGTATAGGACATACACTGTTATTTATAAGATGCGACATAGTAGTTAGGGAGGCGAATAGGGGATCTTTCGGGAATACTCGAGCGTGGCAGTTTAAGATATGAGAGATACCTTAGACCTAATAGAACAACTTTGGAAACTATTAGCTCTATATGTAGTACGCGCGCCTAGGATAGACGATCAGATTAGTAAAAAAAATCGATAGTCTGAAATACTCAAGCGCGTCAGATTGAGATATTGGGGGTTGATCTTAGTGTTTTAAGACTAAAAAGAGGAATGCGCCATAAACATATAATACAGACTGAGCGCTTCACAGATTAGGAGAACCCACCAACATTTTTGTCAGATTAAAAAAATAGGCTTTGAGGATACCGAGATAAACCTCCCCTATAAAAATCTGACGCGCTCGAGTATTTCAAAAGAACTTTTTTTTTGCATTTTCAAAAATTTGTCGTAACTTATCGTCATGCCGAAATCGTCAGTTTTTTTAAAGGGAGCTTCCTTGGGGCCTACTTAACACCCCTTCCGAAAATCTGACGTGCTCGAGTAATTTTTTCTCTCAGATTTTTGACTACTTTATATGCCTACCCCCACCACGCCAACCAGCAGATTAGTATACCGTTGTTATCAGAGGCACTTGTGGCATACGTGGTATGAATATCTGACGCGCTCGAGAACGCCCAAGTAACTGTTTTTTTAACATTTTTGAAAAACCGTACACGCCATACCCACCCCTAAAATGGTTTTTACCATACGAGCTTTTCTTGTCGAAATTACTTAATCTTTCGATTTTGATAGGCCTCGACGGCGCTCGAGAATGTCTCCATTTAGCGACCTCGCATCCCCAACTATAGGGATTCCTGTACAAAACTGTCAAACGCGAGTTTACTTTTTTACCAAATATCGTTCATAAAAAATAATAACAGATTTGGAAAGGTCGTTGAAAAATTAGTTCAAATCCACTTTTAATTTTCCTGAGTTCGTTCTAGTTTAATAAAAAAAATGGATAGTTATGTAAAAGTCGAACTCCATTTTCATACCACTTCGAATACTTACAAGTGCTTAGGGCATAGCCGGCAGGTTAGGGACACGGGAAATTTAAAAGTTAAATGTATGGCGGTTCGATGTGGCGCTGCGGTGGAATTTTTTTGTTTTTAGTTCCTTCTCACAATTTTTATCTAAAAAACATTGAATGTAAAATGGAGCAGTTATTTTTTTCAAGAATTGTGAAAAAAGAACTAAGAAGAAAAAGGTTTCACCGCTGCGGCGAATCGAACTGCCATACTTCAGGTTTAACTTTTTAATTTCTCGTGTCACTAATCTGCTGGCTATGCCCTAGGCACTTGTAAGTATTCAAAAGTGATATAAAAATGGAGTTCGACTTTTTTAAACATTTCTATCCATTTTTTTTAATAAACCAGAACGAATTTAAGAAAATCGAAGTGCTTTTAAACTAATTATTGAACGACCTTTCAAAATCTGCTATTATTTTTTATGAACGCTATTTGGTTAAAAAGTTTGTCGCGTTTGACAGTTTTGTACAGGAATCCCTATGTCGCATCTTATAAATAACACAGTGTATATCGTTTCTCGCATGAAATTTTTTGCATTTGGTCAACACACTTGGTTTTATTAGCCCCTCTTCGTTTTTTTTTGTATTGGCTCATTGATAATGTCTTTTACTATGAATTTATTTGGGTTTTGGTCAACTTTCTTGAACACAAGATTACTTTCGGAGTAAGATGTTTATTACAAAATTCAGAGAAGGTACCTATTGAAAATAATTATCCCGAAATAACTACCCATTTTCTATTATTAAGGATAACAAGCAATGGAAGCTTTTCATATTAACACAATCAGATTAAATCATTTATCGTGGAAAGTACCTACTTTCAACTTGAAAAATGAAAACTTGCAAGATTATCTTCCGAAGCTCAAATAAATAATAGGATAATTAAATTGATTGGAGAATGTGTCTCAATTATTATTCTACCATCCAAACATTTCAGTAGTAAAAGTGGTGCTATTGTCATCGAATTAACGGCTACCTGCTGTGGTTCTTGGTCTTGAATCAATCATGTTTGCCTATAGCCTAGTCGAAAGTATTATACAAAAATATCCGTAAAATGCCGCAAAAAGTCCAAAAAACTTGAAAATTCAAAATTGAGTATTTAAAAGAGTTGTGATTGACATGAGAAAAACTTAACGATGCTAGGCATGCAATTATTAAATCAAATCAAATTATTAAAGAAACGTCAGAATCATTGTATCAAGAAATAATCTTGACAAATACAACTCGTGTAATTAATGATTATCGAAAATTTCTTCTCTTTTTCGAAACAAATTGTTGTTTTAGGAAACCACATTCGCGCTTACGCGCTCGCGCTATTTCCAAACAATAATTTGTTTCTCAAAATCGAAGAAATTTGTATTTCGATAATCATTAACAGACTTGTTGTATTATTATCGAAAATCGTTGAGTAAGTTTTTGTTTCGTTTTTTCACTCGTAATTGTTTGAAAAATAAAAACAAAAAAATGTTCCAATCAAATTGTAGCTAATACATTTATCTACAAAATTTGTCTGAACATTTTTTTTGCATCTGCATTAGTTTTTAAAATGTACGAAATTTCCCTAGTAGTATTTTTGAACATCAATTTTCATGTTTTAAATTTTACGATAGTAAATGAACAATGACATTTAGAAAAAAACTTACATATGAAATGTATTCTAAAGTGAGGTATCTACAAATACATTGAAAAAAATTCTTTTTTTATCCTTCACTATGAGGAAGTTCAATTTTACCAGCTTTAGGGCGGGTTTACCAATGCACAAAGGTCAAAGTGTTTATCAAGTGCCAGTTTGCATTAGCTGGCAGTCAAACTTTCGGCTACCCTAGCTGCCACTTTCAAGTTGATGTTAACCATAGAACATAAAGTTAAATTCGAGAAAGTGGTGTTATTCTAACCATAGATTCAAACTGACAACTCCGTCATGATTATTTCATGTTTGCTTACATTTTGCAACAAAGATTATTTCAACTTTAAATTTGATTGTGTTATTATCGGCTAGAGATAGCTGAGGGCTACGTAGCTGACAGATTTAACCAGGCATTGATAAACCCGCCCTTAAAGAGGCCAGAAAAGTACCTTTCTCTCGGCTAGCCGAAAAAATGAATTTTACGTTTCCACGCTAGCTGGCGCCCCAATTGGTTTTTTGTATTTTTTGTGAGGTTTTATTTGTATTTTGACTAGGCTACTAAGTCGGAGCGAAATATCTTTGAATGAAGTATACCTTGAAACTACAAATGACACTGTTAGTCTATCGCTCGATTAGAATTTCGAAGTCTCGAAAAAGAGTAGCAACGGAGACATACATTGCACTGGGAGTTGGTTAGATTGAACCTAGTATTAATTGTCTATGTACGGCGGTGATGATGAATTGCATTTACTAAAGTCTCGAAAAGTTTCCAATTTTCTTGCAACAAGGTTGCCAAGCCTAAAATGTTTGTTAGAATTTGGTCTCCAAATTTAAACTAAGCGCCAATTTTGAATGAAACGTTTATTTAAAAGCGTTTATCCATAAATCATTTGAAACAATATCTTGAGCGTATTCAATTCGTAAATCGTCTGGTGTTCTTTCTAGTGACTATTAAATGTCATTCAAGAAGTCTAGTGAAATCTGCACAGAGATTTCTTATTCTGTTCTCTAGTTGTTGAAATGTGTCAATTTTTATAATGACGCCCTGTATTTAATAAACATTTTTTGGCCACTGAAACATTGAATAAATTGTTTAGGTAAGAAGGTGTAAGATTTAATTCTTTCGCGTTTAATAGTGTCTCCAGATGTTGGAATAGGAAGGAGAATATGAGAGGCATTCATTCTTTGGTTGGGATGAAACTAAAGGCCGAATTGAAAATGAGTACATCCGATCATCTCAATATTCTCATCAAAATCTTACTTTTTCATTAACTTGTTATTTTGAACTACTTAAATTTGCAAGTAACCTTAAGACTAATCTTTTTTTCATTCAATTCCTTTGATAAATCATTCTTTTTCCAACTTCCTTCAATAACATCTACAAACGTATAAATATTTATGTAAGTAACTTCTTTTTTGGTTTTCAAAGGAAGTAAAGTCACCTAATATATTTTAACTACAACTGTCATATAACGGGTACGATTTGACACTATGTTCAGTGTCATAATGACGTATATTACCGCACTAGTGCGATTTTGAATTCATTACCGCCCTTGTGCGATAATAAGAATCTAGAGAAATATTAATACCAGAATTGAATGCTAAAAATAACACTGGAAGCTGCATTTTCAATTTCCGAAAGGAGATTGTTTTTGCTTGAACTCCTTTTCATGGATTTTTGTTCATTCAACTTTGACAATTTGATGACATCACTAATTTATTTTATTTCCACAGCTTTGTTTGTCTTTGTTGCTATGGTCATAGAATATGATACACAGTACCTTATGTTTGCAGTCGAAATTATTAAAAATACGTTGGATTGAATTTTTTTTGATTTTATGATATGGGTACTGTTAATAATACTAATAAACAGTTGTAGATAAAATTTTGTACGTAACACGTGTGATAGAAATTATTAACGCATGCATGTGATTACACGACTCGACCTACGGCCTCGTCGTGCAAACTTCCCATGCGTGCGTTAATAATGTCCATATCCCACTAATTACGTAAATAACTATTAATCCGGTTGATACACATTTGGACGCGGATAGATACTCAATAATTTTCAGATGAGGGGAAAAATTACGTATATTTTTTTAATTTCAGTTTTCCGAAGGCAGCTGCAGAAGTAACTTTTAAGTCTATTAGTTCCTCTTTACATAGGTGGAGGAAAAATCCTTTAATGTAGAATATATTGTAAAACGTACGTAATTAATAAATGCACAAATTTAATATTTTTTTTACTTATGATTGTACACTGATTTTGTGTGCTGAAGTGTTAAGTTTAGCACTAACATTTCGCGGTAGTGAATGATCCTTCTATATTTAACTCAATTTATCCACAAACTAGAAAATATTAACTTGGTAATTTTTGGAAATTGAGATTTATTTTTAAAACCTGTTGTAATATTGTGGACATTTCAATTTTCAACTATATTGATTAGAAATTGATATATAATGGAAATATATACAAGTAGCCCCGATGCAAGCACAAGTAGAACACTGGAAAAGTTTTGCTCAAAACTACTAAGTAGAAATCGTATAACTAACGCCATCTAAGAAGGAGAATTAAAATAATTCCAAAGTTCATCACAGTGTGGCCAGTAGTTTCGACAAAACCGTAAAAAATTAGCCTTGATTAGACAACGTGTTATATCGAGGCTAGTACTAGAGTGCCACCAAGATTTAGGTAACGCTTCGGCAGATAACAATATTATCCTGAGGTGGGTTAAAGGGCACGACAGGAGTAAAGGAAATCGCATTGCCGATTCTTTAGCCAGGAAAGCCGCTTGACTAAAAATTCTAGGACCCAGTGACACCTACGGCCTAACGACTTCGATAATTGCGGAATTAGCCAAACGTTACACCCATGCTTAATCCCTTAAGAGATGGGATGAAATCAAAGAATGCAGTCTTGCCTGGATCACCCTGGGCGGCCTGGGAAGCTGGTGCCGAAGAAATATTTTGTGATTACCAGGAAAAACCTACGTTTAACAGTAGGATCCCTTACTGGCCACTGTCAACTAAGGAAACACCTACATACTATAGGACTAGTGGACACATTTCTATGCAGGATGTGTGAACAGGAAGATGAAACTGTCAGGCATGCCTTATGCGAGTGTCCGGAGTTATAGTCAATAATAGAATAGAATGTGTGTTCGGTGAGTCTTGGCCTACACATGCCGATATAAAGGAGATGTCTCCTAGTGACCTGTCAACCTTCCTGAGAAGGACAGGATGGACGATGACCTAGGAGGACAACTCCTCGGGAGGATGTACAATGGGTCACATGTGGCCTAAGTGCTGTGCGCCTACACTCACCCTCCCTACTCTACAAATACAGAACCGTAAAAAATGTGCATCAAATTCTATACAGATTTGCCGATTTAGCAACTGGGAAAACCTTGCACATAATATCAAGATTAAACATGAAACACTTGAATACAAATTTTCCCATTACCGAGGTACAGGGTGTTTTATTTTAAATATGGAATGGTTTGGTCCGTAGCTTTGACCTTCAATTCAAACTGCAAAGTTTTCGCTTTATGCCATAATTTAACATTATTGGCGCTTGTCTATTTTTATTATTTCAATTTAAAGACATGGAAAAGGAAGTAACGTTGCAAAAGTATCCGGTAAATCGCTAAAAATTGATATCAAGTTAATATACTTGTAAGAGCCTCCGACTTTTGCGTATATTGTGTGATCTATAGTTTCTTCCCTAGACCCTCCTTATCACTATACTCCGAAGGCCGTACCTTTGCTCCTTATATTGGGAGGGTTGTAGTTTTTTCCTTCCCTATCGTCGAAAATCAATGCCTAGTCATGCCCCAGCAGTAGTACAGTATGTGTGTTGGGGTTTCCGCATCTTATTTACAAAACTTGCATATAGTTCTTGAATCTGCTAATCGGATGTTGTTCTTGTATTTGTTGAGTCTACAGTGCTCTGTCAGTAACTCGACCATCCTGGTTGTTCGTCTCTTCCCAGTAGGTACTCCATGAATTTTGTCGAGCTTTCTAATATCTGATTGAATAATTGTATTACAAGAATCAATAATTCTGTCAATTAATTATTGTCTTGTATTTATTGTATGCTCTCCATAAACCATTTCTTTCAATCGTCCCCATATAGAGTAGTCGACGGGGTTGAAGTCAGGTGATCTAGGTGGCCTTGCATGGTGGCCCCCGCGTCCTATCCACCTATTTCCGTAAGTGGCATGAAGATGTTGGCGAACAGCAACCGAGAAATGTGGTGATGCCCCGTCGTGCATAAAGTAGATTTGCCTAGTAGATTCGGCAAAATATTTTGCACCTGTCACCTGTCAGTGGTCCATTAAAGAAGGGGGGGCCTGTTAGACAAATCGAAATTACCGTTCAACAGTTATAATCAAAAGAAATATCAGTCAAAATTCACAATTCCCCCTGTATATTATTAAAATACGGGAGCAGACACTTTTTAATGGCCATTTGACATTCCCCATAGGGGTCTCCATACAAGGTAGGAGTATGTACAGATCCTCATGATACACCCTGTATAATCACTTAGAAGGAGACTACCGAGTTGTACCACGCTTACCTGACATAGCAGGGCAGCCTAAACGGTTGAACTTTTTCGACCACCGAGTGTGCTAACACTAAATTGGAACTAACCTAATGTGAATTGTAAAATCAATGTTAATTTGTCTGTATATTTCAAAACAGATGGTAAAATATATGCTCTTTGCAATAAAACTGTTTAGATTGTCATAAGATTTTATGACCTGTAGAAATTCGGTGGTGCAATATAACTCAGAGCTGTAAAATATACCCTTTGAAAGTGTCCAGATACTTTTTTGTTGTTCTGAGTATCTGATTGATAAGTTCGGCAGAGGCTTCGAATCATCGGCCCTTTGGCTTTTTGTGCTCTTGGTTGTGCCGTTTATGCGAACACCAGTACCTAGCTCTTGTCAGCCTCGACAGTCTTTTCTCTAGGTCCTTCTTGGAGAAATCCTCCCTTGGATGCTGTAGTCCTAGGAGATCTCCAATGAGACAATGCTTCACATTCGAAGATATCGTAAAAGGATATTTCCTCCTCTCATGCACAACCCACAAATAGGTTCCTCCTCCGAGTGTTTTTTTTTGACCAGGAGTTTCCTGTGCTTTTGATATCCTACATACTAATTCAGGACCAGTGAATGCAGTGTCAGACCCTAGCTTTGCTAAGGTGTCTGCCCATGTGCCCCGGGATCCTCTTAAGAGTTACTCTATTAAGGTTTACCAGGGTTAACAGTATGTGTAGACAGTCCCATACCAGTTTAGATCTGATCTCAAGACATGCTAAACATTTTAGTGCTGCTTGACTGTCGTGTCGATAGCGTAGATCACTGCCTAGAATAAGAATGCAAACTTCCCCAACGATTCATGGATATTGCACCTGAGTCTAGCACCATGGACTGCAGAACATGTGCCTGGGTCCAGCACCATGGACTGCAGATCATGTGGCTGTGTCGGTCTTGGATCCGTCTCTGTACCACACCAACTTCCTAACTACATTCTTCCAATCCATCCTAGTTTAGTTGGATACGGTATGGTTGGTTGTGGTTAATGGTTGTCAACATGTTATTACTTATCTCAAGTGATAACATTTGTGATTCTGGAATGACTATGGTTCCTTCATGCCAGTTCCCATTGTATTCCAGTCTGTATGTTGCCATTCTCGCTTCCGCCTTAACATGCAGAGCAGGAGTGTACAGTAGGGTGGGTCAAAAAAATTTTTTTTGTACCAGTGAATTCTAATAGCGATAAAAAGATGCTAGATCATTTTCTAATGTCCTTTAAAATTTTATAAGAATTGGATATCATTATCTGCCTCCGGAATAACATATAAGATTCTCAAAATCATAAAAAATTGTTAGAAACAAATTTCGTTGTATGCGTCAATTCTGATAGCGATTAAACGATGTTCCATATACATATTACCCACCCTAGTGTACAGCCAGTGTACGATCCGACGATTTAGTCCCCATGTTCTTCATATCGCCCGTTTTGCTGCCATTAGGGAAATTCATGTACAGAGCATGAAAACCATCCATCCCAGATGTTGTCACTTTTATGAAAAAAAAAGAAAAACATCATATTTATTAAGGTGGAAGTCTTTTTGCTCCTATGTAGACATATAATAACTTCAACCCCCTCCCTTTCATGGTCACCCCTCCCAAGCTTTTGAATGTAACACCCCATACATTAATGCAATGTTGGATTATTCTCCACAAAATAATTACAAAAATGTGTAAATACGTGAGTGAAAAATCAATCAGTTGGGGGTTACGTATAATTCCAATGTAAACTAAGCTTTTACTGTGGATCACTGACTACTTAATTAAGTAAACGATGAGGACAAGAACATAGCGACCGAAAAGCTAGTGCTTGACGTTTTTTAAATAAAGTGCCAAGTTAGCCTAGTCAAAGTACACAAAATATCCGTAAAATGCCGCAAAAAATACAAAAACTTTAAAATTCAAAATTGAGTATTTAAAAGGGTTGTGTTTAACATGAGAAAAACTTCACGATGATAGGCATGCAATTTTCCGGAAATTCGATGAGGAAATTTTTGTTTTGTTTTTCCACTCTAATTGTTTAAATAATGAAAACACAGAAAAATGTTCAAATAAAAAATTGTTTGAAATTTTTTTTTGTATCTGCATTATATTAGTTTTTGAAATATACGAAATTTCCCTAATAGTATTTTTTAACATCACTTTTTCTGTTTTTAATTTTACGATAATGACGAGGAAAAAAAATTTCATATGAAATGTGTTCTGAAATGGAGTAGGTATCTACAAAGTTATTGAAAAAAAATTCTTTTTGATGTATTATCGATTTTCCACATAAACCTCCACTTGAAAGTCGTTTTTTATACCAAATTCGTCTAATTAACATTATTGAATTGAAAAATCGAAGTATATAACATAGCGTACGTTAAATATTATGGCGTAATCTTCAAATTTTATTTGAACCTTTTTTTATATCTGCATTTTTCACAAAGATACATTCGATTTTCCGCGTGAACCTTCATTTTTTTGACCCCACTTCATTTTCATCATTGTTTCAATAGCAGCCTCTATTTTTAATGTAATTTGCAGAAATTTTTGTTGTTAATATTTTATTATTATTATGGTTGAAATAATACCCTTCTTGGTGTGCGTCATCGATTGTTAATGTCCATTACGTAGAAAGAAATGGAAAAAAAGGCAGGTCTGTGATTAATCCTAATCAAAATATCACAATAATGAACCGTTTAAATGTATTACAAAGGTTAACCCTAATCTTTGACTCACAAACATTTGTTGGTTGATGTTTAGATTACGCACAAGCGCAACTTATCAATCGAGAATTCAAAATACTATGAAGGCGTTACTTTCGTAGCGGCAATGTGTCTCACGTTTTTTTCTACTGTCACACTGACAGTTCTCGTCAGGTCTGTACTTTGTTGTTTACGGTCAATTATTATTTATGAAAAGTGAATATTAATCACGGGCCGTTCGCGCGTAACCACGAATTGACTTCCACTAATATAGTAAACTTTTCAAATTACAGAACAACTTTTCAGATAAAATTTGTAGATAAATGTATTAGCTACAATTTTTGATTTAAACATTTTTCTGTGTCTTCATTATTTGAACAATTAGAGTGAAAAAACAAAACGAAAAAAATGTACTCAACTATTTTCCGGAAAATTGCATGCTACCACTCACTTAATAATTTGCACAAGTGGTTTGTATTTTATCGGGTAAATTTGGGTTGTTTAATGAGAAACTGTTTCCTAGCAATTTGACGAGAATAAATGTCAACTATTGAAATCACGACACCGAAGGTGGAGTGTTTTTAGGTTGACAGTTATTCGAGTCAAATTGCTAAAGGAAACAGTTTAGAATTTGAACAACACAAATTTACCCAATATCAATACAAACCTCGAGTGTAATTCGGCAGGACAATTTAATGAATTGTGCTTGTGCTTGTGCTTGTGCTTGTGCTTGAAATTGTAAGATTATTCACTCTGTATTTTCCCATATTAGCATCTTGATTTTGTCATTTTCATTTCACTTGCCGCTTAAATAAACAAAATTTCGAATAGTAACAATTTTTGAAAAATTAAGGACCGGAAAAATTTTTTTTGGTCTACTTTTATCATAGGATATAGGTAATTAGATTTCATACAATTTACTTTTTCGCGCAAAACTGAGAAAAAATATCGAAGAAGACTTCCAATTTCGAGTCTCTAAGCTTGGCTTTCAAGCTGCGTCGCTAGCTCCAGCGAAATCTTCGAGAATTCAGGGAAATTTTTAGGGGTCGATATGTTTTCAATTAGGGACATAATATTCCTTATCGGAATTGAATGTTTGTGTCCTAACTTATACGGACTATCAGTTCACATCCTTGTAGTTTCTTTTCTCCACGAACTTTGTTTTTATTTATATGCTAGAAAAATTTCCATTGAATGTAATTTGTTTAGTTTCGATGATTTAAAAATATGTTTGGCAATAAAATCTAACTAGAGTTTTTCTTTTAGGGTCTATATTTAATAAAAAATGTATGTATTTAAACGGATTCTCATATGTTCGGGGATATAAAGTTGATGGTAAGATGTAAGTTATCATTTTATTTTTTTTTTCTCTATACAGTTCGTATTGGAAAATTCGAAATTGAAGAGTTTTTGAATATTTAAGTAATATTTGTTGTATAAGTCTCTGAGCAAGTTCAGTGGCATTTTAATGGGATACATTAATTTGCAAAACTAGAATCACGAAAGTTATATCAATAGTATGGACGTTGTAGAGAACGATTTTCATCGTCAAAGAATTTCGAAAACTTTATTTTCGTTTGAACAGAGATGTCACAGAATAAATTATAACCAGAAACCTCATTTGTCGCTGTTCTATTCTAAAATACTGAATGATCAGTCTATTAACTATGCTGTGCATATTTTATTTACGCCCGATGTGAACAAAAGCACAAAATCCTAAATGTACATGGTATGAATCTCTTATGAATTGTACCTCCAGAATGATACAACCTGGGGTGCGATTTTCGAGTTCACACGAATATTATGCGTGTACAGTTATTCCCACATGAATTTTTTCGTATACGGTGCTAAATGTGTATTTTTCGACACCGTTCGAATAAACGTTCGTACACGAAGAATTTAGCAGCCGGCAACACCGCATAATCGTATAGTCTTGTCACTTGTGACTTGTGACATTTGAGAAGCAAGGAATATACCTTATCTATGCAAAGAATATACCAACTACTGTATCAAGTGTAGTAAGAAAAAAGTTGGGGTATATATCCATTTTCTCTGGTTAACCTGCCTGAATAGACTTTATTGTAGTTATACTTAGTTTTCAATTTATACTCAAGGCTAAGATTCTTGTTGGAGCAGAGAGATGAGGCTCCAATATGATTATTACTTTTAAAGCGACAGGTTTTGCAAGTCTAAGAAGTTTCACAAATTGCCTTTCTGAATATTCCTCAAAAGGATCAATGAATGGGTTAAATATCCTGGTAGGTCTATCTGCTAACTATTAATTATTAGTATTTTCACTTTACCTGAAGGCAGCTTAATACCCGTTGACAGGCCTTCCACGAAAGCTTGGCGAGCACTGGTTATATTTTTGTCTTGCCACATTTTTGGTACCGTTTAACCTCCATTGATCCACGTCTCATTAAGATAAAAGATTTCCTTCCGCTTTGTTATGTACTGCTTTATACTTCTTAAGTGTTTTCGTCGCCAGCAAACAATTTTATCGCTTCCCAGCAAAAGTGCTTCACGGTTATGCTTTTCCCAAGCAAAATCCATATTTTTCAAAGTGGTCAATAAAAGTTTTTCAGTTATCAACGGAATACTGTCATCCTGGCCAAGCTCCATTAAAATCTTATCTAGGGTGGGTATTTCTTTTTTAAAATAAAAAGAGTGAATTACACTTTTGGTGTCTTCATCAAGGACTTTTACTGGTTTGCCTGGACTTTTTTCTTGGGAGGCTCCACTTGGCCTGCTATCTTTCTCCCCCGCAATACTTTATAAACGGTGGACTTTCCATCATACTAACAAATGAATTTGATCTAGTTCTATATACTGATGCCTCAAAAAATAAAACAGGAGTAGGCTGCGCTGTTACAACGTCCCATTCTCATATCAATTCCTCCCTTATCTCTCTTTTATGCAGCGTTCATACTGGCGAATTATTTAGCATACTTCAAGCCTTCGAAACATATCACTCCAACAAATAAGCATGTAGCTATATGCAACAATTGCCCAAAATATCCAAGATACTTAACACCAGCTTAACACTTCCCAAAATATCAGTTACTATAATTTGGCTACCATCACACATTGGTATAGCAGGCAATGAGCTCGCAGATCAATGCGCTGAAATTGCCTCAATATCCACTGGAATTACTGACAATATCCGAATATGTAACGACTTGAAGGCACACATTAAAAAACGAACGAAAATTATATGGCAACAGCACTGGGATACAAATCGTTCATTTTTACACGAAATACAACCGTCAATCAATAGCCCTCTTCTTGCTCCTACAGTGCTTTCAAGACGAGATCTAGTTACAATAAGGAGACTACGAATCGGACATTCTAAGTTAACGCATGGATACCTAATGACATCCAGCCACCGAACCAAGTCTGTCATTCGCATTTGACTATAAAACACATTTTGACTGAATGTCACCAATTCTCAGCCAGGAGACAACATTATCACCTCCCATCAAGCCTACAATATATGCTAAACAATCCAGAGCAAATTAACAACCTACTACAATTCCTCAAAGATGTGCAGCTTTACAGCAAAATTTAATCAAACCTTTATTATACTTATTGTACTTTATATAGCAATGTAACCGTTTTGTGTAAGTGGCTATAGTAGCAGAGTACGTTAATTTTAAATAAAAAAAAAGGTTTTTTTATTCACTGATAGTGCAGAATTATCTTATCGTTGGTGTAAATGTAATCCCTACACAATATTTCGATGTTGACACTTCAGGCCAGAAAACATACTTTTCCCAATTCTCTTACGCAATTACTTGAATTTTAACATCACAAACAATACTATTTCAAGACCTACGCCTATGGCCGACACCGAAATAGAGCCGAACTGGACGGAATTCCCCATTTTATCACTCTATACCTCTGAAATAGACTAAATATGAGTAACATTTTTTTGATGTAGTTCATGATAAATTAGAGTTCCCTACCCAAAGAGTGGAAAACTGTTCCTATTACTAAGAATCCGCTGTTCGTCCGTCTGTAGCCGGGCTGTACCTCATGAACCGTGATAGTAGACAGTTGAAATATTTCTGTTGCCGCTATAACAACAAACACTAAAAACATAAAAAACAAACAACTTCAAAGTTGAAAAATAGATAATTAAATTGAAATAAAATTGATATTTGAGGGGAGTTTATATAAACTCCTGGACAAAATTAACGCACCACTTTAATTATTCTAAATATTTACAATATAAACACAAAATAAAACTTAGTTAAATTGAAACAATAATGAATACCTAAAAATTAGTCGAATATGACCTTAACATGACCTTATTTTTTCTTTAAAAATTTGTTTTTGCTGAAAATGCATAATTAAGCTATCATGCTTTCAAATTGAAAAAAGAAAAAAGAATATGTGAAACACAATAAATGAATTTTGGTGAACCCTAATACTGTGTAGGGCCTCCTCTACTTCATATTACTGCATTCATGCGTCGAGGCATGCTTGACATTGAATGTTCAACAAACGCTTGCGGAATAATCTCCCATTCTTCAATAACGGCTTTGGTTGTGGTTGTGATTAACAACAGGAGGTCTAAGACGTCGAATCTTCTTTTTGAGATAGTCCCATAGATGCTCTATAGGATTCATGTCCGGACTGTTAGGTGGCCACTCTAATAAAGGGATATTAACATAATTTAGGTAACCAATAACCTGTCTTGGCACGTGGGGACGAGCGTTGTCCTGCATGAATAAAAAATTAGGCCCAACAAATGAAGCAAAAGGCATTACATGTTCGACAATATCTAAGTAATATTGGGCATTCATAGACCTCGTACGTATAGGGACTAATTCCGTACGAGCATCGAAGCAAATTCCTCCCCAAAACATTTTAGAGCCACCACCAAAAGGTACTTTAGGATAGATATTACAGCTAGCAAACCTTTCTCCTCGTCTTCGCCAGACACGCTCACGTCCATCTGGAGCTTTAAGGCTAACTCTGGTTTCATCGGAGAACATAACCCGTTTCCAATTCTGATGTAGTCTTGCAAAATTCAATATCTGAACTTTGTGTTCTCTGGTAAGCAAGGGCTTTTTGGCGGGTCTTCTATTGCTCAATTCTTCTTCATGTAAACGTCTTCTAACCGTTCGAGATGATATAGCGACGTTGCGAACATCCGCTAATTCATTTTTTAAGAGATTGCTGGTAACTCTCCTGTCTCTGAGAGCACGTTGTCTCAAAAAACGATCATCAATCTGATTAGTGCAACGTTTTCGCCCTTGTCCTGTTCTTCGAAGGAACGAGCCTGTTTAATTATGACGTCTCACTACGCGACTGATACTGGAATGATGTCTTCCTAATAAACCAGCAACATGTCGCATTGAATATCCTCCATCCAGAAGAGACGATGCTCGCACTGCCTCCTCTATAGACAAATTTCTTTGGCGGTTCATTTTTCTTACTTGTTTTACTCGCAAATGAACTTCCAAACATGCATATGATAAAAACAATTACAAACGCTTGCTTCTTACAGAAATTTTGTTTTAATCAACACTTTTAAAAAAAAAATTCAACACAGATTCACTCTAAAACGAAGTTTAATATGAATTACTGTCAAAACAAGGTATTATGTGACACTAGCTAGTTTAAATAACATCTGTCAGTATCAAACACGGTCCATAGCCTATTTGTCGTACACTAAGTTAACAATAAATGAAGATTATTGAGAAAAATATGAGTGGTGCGTTAATTTTGTCCAGGAGTTTACAACAAACGTATTTTTTTGCCGTTTTTGGATAATGGTACGGAACACCTCGTCCGACTCGCAATTAGCCGGTTTGATTTTTTTTTATTGAAGTGCATTTGGTTTTTTTCTTTCTTATTTTACTCTTTTGGGATATACCTCGGGATATCCTTTGTCTCCCAATCGCTTTGAGCTCGAGGTTATTTAATCAGTCGAAATGGCACTTGAAGCCACATGAAAAGGAGTGAGGCTTCTGGTTATTATTTATTCCCTGATAAAAACATATATCGATCATAAAATTGTTTTTTAGATTCCTAAGTTGTGCCCATCGTCTCATTCACAAATGCCGCGCTAATGGTTACATACCAAAAGGAGGTGACATAAAAGATATTGTTGTCGTTCGTTCGCACACGCACGAACCTGATTTACTTATAGAAAAGAAAGCGGAAATATGGAATATTTTGAAACAATTTGCTTTGACATTACCTGGTGAGACCAAACAAGTTTATAGCAGTGTTGTTTCAATGTAAGATTTATTGGTTTGCTTTTCTTGTTTGTCGAACGATATAATTGTTAGAAAATAATTACAACGCACAAGTTTAAAGACTATATAGTTATAGTCAGTCTCTAGTAGATGTTTGGTATTCTGGAATTGGAAAACAAATTGTCTGAGTAGTCAATTCGCTCTCCACTCTAAATCTTGTTGAAATTTAGCTCTAACTACTCTCCCCAATCCTAAACAGCAAAAATGTTAACCCTTCATATCCCAAAAAATATCAATCTTAGCATTTCAACTCATCGAACGTTTGATGGAAATTGAATTTCCTACAAGTTTCCTATTCACACTTTTGGAAAAACTCTTTCACCACACTGTGCGGATCTTTAAATATAACTTTCCTACGACCACATAGGAAAGTAAAGGTGGCTTCCCACGGCCTGTAATTTTACAGGCCAGGCCGTTCCGCTACGGGGGAACGGGCGGCGTGTAGATCGGAACGGATTTCAGGCGAAACTCTTCTCACTGCGTGTTTGTGCCCATGTACCTTTTCAAAACCGATCAGCTTTTTACATATTTTTGTGTTCACTGGGGCTCGGGTTTGGTGATTGCAACTTGTTTTTGGTGATTATCGGTAATTTTGGAAGAAGAAAAAACTGTTGCGGCAGCTGCTGTTACACTTTTCGCGCCTTTGAAGTTACCGACTCGCCACGGATTAATCGCGCCACTTCAGGCGACCGTCTTCCCACGGTGCGTTGGCGCGACCTGACCTGCAAAAACACGGGCCGCGGGAAGCCACCTTAACGTATATCGCACTATACAGTACCTCGGAAAGTGGCTCATATCAAACTAGCGTGCGAATTACTTTCCACACATATGAGCGGAAAGTAACTATTCCGCACGCATGCGGATAATCAGTCAAATATATAATGTTTATTAAGATTGACCACTGGCAAGCTGTCAAATATATAATTTTTAATTAGATATACCCATGCAATATCTAAATTTGAAGCGATCTATTCGAAAAGTGTAATTTTTTTCATTGTCCTGATTGAAAAAAAATTAGGACGCGGTGTCGAAGATCGAACTCGCTTACTCTTCGTCAGAAGTCCGATGTTGTACCAACTAATCCAAACTATCTCTTATAATAGTCAGTAAATGTAATTATTTTGAAAGGTATTTATGATTAGTATATAAAAAGCAACAATAATAAATTCACTTTCAATTTCTATAATTATCCAACCAATTAATGATTGTAATAACCTACCTATAACTACTTGAATTTTTGTTACTTATGATTTTTATTGTTAATTTTGAAATCAATTATGTTGACTTTAATTGTAACATTTTGTGTATTAATTTGTCACATGTTGATTACACATTATTTGGTGAAATTATCACGTGGTCGTAGGAAAAATACTGTACATTACTCGTGCGAAAGTGATTTTTCACACTCGTGTAATTGTCGCACTCTGCTTACGCCTCGTGCTACAATATTTGTCACTCGTATGAAAAATGTCACTTTCCGCACACGTTATGTAATAACTCCAACTCCATCGCACTTCTACCATTGAGATGCATGAAGTCTGATCTCATATAGTCTCCATGCCTTGTACTTGTGATGTTCTCAGTTTGAAGCCGCTTTTAGACTAGATCACGTAATTCGTACAGATAAGAAATTTAAATTCCGACACTTGGACTAATCTAGCTATTCGCAGATGAAACGGGAGATGTAGATTTTTTGAAAACCGGTTTTTTCATGAAATGTAGCGTAAAACTGGTAATCATTCGCATAAGTCCCACTCTCCATGTTTTGTCGCGTCAGCGTAGCGTACGAGACCAAAATACGACAGGAGTACAATACGTTTGCCCGCTGCAGACAACGCTTACATATTGAGACCTATCGACAGAGCGGAATCGGCACTTATTCGTAGAGAAGCGTTCTCGCCCGTACTGCCTTGTCAGTTTTCCTGTTTCACTTATTAGAGACTCTCATAACAGAAATACGGGTAAAATTATATATCCTCCATTTTAAGCAAACTGGCTCTATTGTAGGCGTAAAATTGATAGTCACATGACAGCTGTCATTTTCCGCAATATGAATGTATTTTGAATAATTCTTGTATGAAAGTTTTTCACCTAAGCTTCACGTGCGGGAAATTTGACTCATTAAATTTTAATGAGAATTCACGTACTTGAACAATTTCCGGTAATAATTTAAGAACTGGAAAAATCATTATATCAATCTGGGGTGCTATTCTTGACATCGTTCGCATTATTTCCTAAAAATGATATTCTCGAGCACCCTTCGCAAAATCATAGGAACGGTATTATTCGACTGCTCAAATACACTTGACATCAGCGCAGTTTAGCGTCAGTTGACATTACAAACGATATTTTGTTGAAGTTTCGAATGTAAATAGACATGTAAATAAGCTATTCGAATGTATTAAGTTTATTCATTCATTCTATAAAAACAAGCTCTACAGTCAAAATTAATACCAAAATTAAGAGGCAGGCAAATGCTTCTATGCAACAAAAAAAATTGTTATTGGAATCCATAAATGAAAATCCGAAACTAACATCAGGAAAATTTTACGATTTTACTCTGAAAGATGCTCAAAGATTGTGGGAATATATTCCAAAAATATTGAACAGCTCAATAATAATTTTAATTATAACTTTGACTTTAAGATATAATATACTTCACAAAAACAATTTATATGCATACAGAATTCAGGAACATAACCTATTAAATATCTATTGAATCGCATACGCAAGTCGGTTGCGATCAACAAACACCACTCGTTGTAACATACGCATATTTACGGATGGTCAAGAATATCAAAAGTCAATGTCATTCGCAGAATCATGAGATAGGCACGACCTTGAAAGATACGAACGGTCAAGAATAGTGTTGCAGATGCTTTATTTCGACATAGCTGCTATAGTATCAAACCACATGAGTATGTAGACGTAAATACGAAAAGAGCAAATTTCCCGGCACACGAAAGTTGTCATCTCCCGAATCCCCCACGTGCTTGAATTAATTGTGGGAAACTTATCTCGTACATGGGTTTTAATGAAAATTTCACACATGTGATTTTTAACCAATCAGAACGTGTATTTCTAACAGATCCCCATGGCAACGGATGAATTTTAGTGAAAAATTTTTTTCTCCTGGGAACCCAACAGCGAATTATACTTATATTTTTTTTTGACGTTTATAATGACAGAATATTTTTTTTGACAATCTAATTTTTATTTGTTTTACATGATAATTTTGAATTCCAACTACAAGCTTAGATATTTTCTAAATTCTTTGGACCATTATGATTAATGTTTATATTAATAACGCAATTATTATATACTATGGCAGGTTGATGAAGACGAAAATTGATGTTGTTGGAAAAAAACACATTTGGTGTGGAATTTTCTTACCGAATACCACACGAGGTCAAATTAAATTCGAAAATTTTTTCTCGCTCATGAATATTTTTAGAAAAGTATCCCTCGTCTTCGACTCGAGATAATTTTCAAAATATTCATGAGCTCGAAAAAATTTCCAAAAATAATTTGACCTCTAGTGGTATTACTAATGAAAATTCATGTGTTCAGAAAATGTCCGGTAATAATTCATGCACTAGGGAGATTACAAGTGATAATTTATCAATGAATACAAGTTGATTAACACGAAAACTTCCGAAAAGAAACTTTTATTTTGTTTTTGCAGATATCCGGAAACTGAAGAATTTTTCCCGTTTGAAAATGTCGAAAATTACATACGAAAATTCAGGAAGCGTTTTAGAGACTTTATCGTCTAATGTATTAACTTTTTTCATATACAATAAATATATTCGAAATTTTACTTCATGTTTTTTACTTTCTAAAACCAGTGGCATGAAAAATGTACAAAAAAATATCATAAAGTTGATCTTTTTGCATATTTATAAATTGTTCACTTCCATTAAATTCGTTAAAATTGATAGCAAAACTCTGGGAAGGCGTTAAGTAGATTCTGTTGCAGTTAGCAAGTACAAAGAAAAGTGGAAGGTGTTTTTTTACACAGCTTTGTCATGAAATGCGTTTGATTAATGGTTCACTTTATCTCCTGGAGCGCTATTCTGTAACTCGTTTCCGAGAGAAATCGGTATCGGTAAGACTCAGTTATCGACAGCCGTCGGTAAGTCGCATGTGCGGCATTCTGTATACCTTTTCACCGACCAATATCGCGAATTCGAGTCGATGAGAATCGGTATGTCTACCGTGATCTAATGAGCCCCACGGTAACCGTTATCGATTTCCGTTGAAAGGAAATTTTCATTATTTATTGATTTTTGGCTGGAATTGCGGATTATTTAAGTGACTTTTTAATATTTGAAGAGTAACTGTATTGTGTATAGTGAATCTAGTGTTTTATAAGTCCTTCCCATCTTTTCCACAAAATTTTCCTGCAGCAAAATTTGAATGGCTCTCCTTGTACTGAATCAAATGATCCCTCTTAGCGGTATTATAACGCTTAGTTTTGATAGAACAAGAAACTCCTTTAAAATAATTAATATCTGTACTTATCCTATCTTTGAGACTTGAAAAAAAGAGATATAAATGTTAACGCCAGATCAATTTTTCAATGCTAGTTGACTCGAGCTTGTTTCGAGTTTTTGAGGTTGTTAATGTTAATATAAACATGATGAATTGTATCGTTCATGATAACAGATAAAAGATATGTCACTAACACTATCTATTATGTAATTATATGACCCTACCTTCCAACGCAACCAAAATATAACCTCTAATATTCTTCTTCTTCTTTATCCTTTATTGGGTAATATCACAAGGAATAATTTGCTCTAATCTTCAACGTGCACTTTGGTTTGTTTACAAATTTGACAGTTTTCCTCACCGCTCATTGGCCACATGTACCGAATCGAGTGACGTCACTTCTATGCCGATAATTTTTGGTTGCAATTCCGAGCGTTGAAAACCGTAGCATACAGAATAGCGTTATATTAGTCATAATTAGTCCCGTCGGCCGCGCAACCGATGGCTGTTGTTGACACACCGATACCGACGACTGTCAATGCCGCGTACAGAATAGCGCTCCTGGTCTTTTTGATATTAATTTGTCAACTAATATAATATAATTCACACCGAAATATTACAAAAACTGGCGTTCAATTAAGAAGCAAATTCGAATGTATGATCCACGAATTTAGAAGTCACTAACCCGTCTTTTTTTCAAACCTAATTTCCATCACAACAATTTTAACCTTGGAAAAAAATCCTTGAATTTTGTGAAAATATGTTGAAAGTAAATTGTTACCTTTATGGGGGAAAGGTTGAATCTATCAGGTAAAAAACCTTTCTGACCAAACCATTTCGATTCCGATATACTGGAAGTAAGCATACAACTTTGACTAATTGATTAATTGATTTCTCCGTGCAAAGTGCCTGTTTAAGATAACAGTGATCATGAAATATCTTGCAGCAAATAGAACACTGTCATGTCAAAGTAACAACTCTTGTCACATTCACCATGTATTAACAACATTTCCAATATAAGCGAAAAAAACGCGCTATCCCAATAAAAACCGTTCCTGGAACGTGCACTTCACTGGATTCCATTTCTAGTAGACTAGAAAAGTTTACGTTTCTTGAGGGAAGTTACTTTACGCTCGCTGAGCGTGAAAAATTGCAAAACGCTCGTTGCCCATAACAACTGATACTACAAACATACTTGTATTGACAGTGACATCATAGAGCAACCTGGCTAGGGAGTGTTTTTGTCATCTGAAAATCTTCAAATCGCTGTTTTGTTAGGTTTTTAATGTTTTAAATTATTAATTAGTGTGATTGTGATGTTACCGTATTAATGTTTCTGTGTGAAACGACAACGCGCCCTCTAAACGAGAGTCAGTATGCGTATCAACAGGGTAAGTCAACAGACTTGGCTCTGGACGATCTAAACAGGCTACTGTCCAAGTCGATCGACGACAAGGAAATGGCAGTAGCTACTTTTTTGGATATAGAGGGAGCATTCAATAACGCCTCTCCAATATCTATAACAAGGTGCATGGAAAGAAGAGGGGTCGAACCCATCATCTGCGGGTGGCTTGCAGCTAATCTAGGGAATGAGATAATCACATCCACCCTGAAGAGGCAACCATCATAGCGGAGGTGAGAAGGTGTTGTGGGCGATTCTAGTAGACACGCCTCTAGTAAGGCTTTCAGATGAAGGTATTCAGTGCCTGGGGTATGCGGACGATTTTGCTATCGTCATAAGAGGACGGTTTCCAGAAACAATATCAGAGCGCACCCAAAGGGCGCTTGATATAGTGAGTGGCTGGTGTAGGGAGGAAAAACTGGCAGTGAACCCCCACAAAACTACACTGGTACCGTTTACAAAAAAGAGAAAATTGCAAGGTCTACAAAAGCCACAAATCAACGGAGTGGAAATTCCATTTGCGAAAGAAGTTGAATACCTAGTGGTGATATTTGACCAAAAGCTCACATGGAACTCCCACATTGAAAAAACCACACACAAGGCCAGAATCGCCCTTGAAAGGTGCAGGCTAATGTGTGGAAAGAAATGGGGATTAAATCCCAACATAACCAAATGGTTATATACACAGGTTGTGAGGCCAATGATAACCTATGGATCAGTTGTCTGGTCGCCCAGGACACTGCAGATTGGAGCGCAGAGGCAGCTAAGTGGTATTCAAAGGCAGGCCTGCTTAAGTATCACGGGGGCCATGAAAACGACTCCGACTGCGGCCCTGGAGGTAATAGTAAATCTACCACCACTGCATATCCTCATTCAAGGAAATGCAAGATCTGTTAGTCACAGATTATTACAGGGACCTTCTCCGATAAGCCAAGAACACGGTAAGGTCTACAAAGAGCTATATGAAGAAGTAAAGGCAGATCCAATACTGGGAATGCCAACGAATCAGATTGCCCCACAATATAGTTTAAAAACGACTATACAGTTTACATTCCAGAGAGAAACAGCGAATCTCAACTGGTACACTGACGGCTCGAAAACAGACTCCGGAGAAGGAACCGGAATATATGGGGTGCAAGAGAGGATCACGATCTGTCTAAGCCTAGGGAAACATGCTACTGTCTTTCAGGCAGAGGTACTGGCGGTGCAATGCTGTGCAGAAGAGTTGATGAGACAGGAGGTGGATATCCAAAGAATCGTCATTTACTCCGAGAGCCAAACAGCACTTAAGGCGATACGCTCATATAAGATAACATCAAATCTGGTGTGGGAGTGTCGGAAGGCTCTAAACAGACAAGACAGTCATAATAGAGTGACCCTAGCCTGGGTACCAGGCCACCAAAGAATAAAAGGCAATGAAAAGGCTGATGAATTAGCCAAGCAGGGAGCAAAGGAGGTCATGATAGGGCCAGAACCTTCCTGTGGAATTGCAAAATTCCTAAGTATAGAGAGCATCCACAAATGGATAAACAACCAGGCGTTGCGCTGGTGGTATGAAACCCCAGGACAAAGACACGCAAAATTATTCCATGAAAGCCCTTCGACAAAACTGTCACACGACCTACTATGTCAAAGTCGGGAAACGACGAGGATGATGGTGGGAATGCTGACCGGACATTGTAGGCTGAGGAAACGTATGCACACAATTGGCCTTGCAGATGACAGCCTATGCAGGTTCTGCCAGAGACTGAACCGCGGAGCACGTACTCTGAGTGCGAAGGCATAGCAAGGGTGCGGTTTCACTTACTCGGAGAATAAAAACCGAGGGCAGAGAGCTACGCAAAGGAGGCGATATCTAGGCTATTAGGTCTAATAAAAAGAATAAAGCTAAATATTGAGCTCTAAATATGGGGAGGACCACAATAGATCTGCAAAGGTCGCAGAGGGATAGGACAAAGAGCCACTCCAATTCTAATCTAATCTAATCTACTTTACGTTCCCCGAGCGTGAAAAATTGCAAAACGCTAGTTGCCCATAACAACCGATACTACAAACATACTTGTATTGAAAGTGACAGTGGCAGTGACAGTGACATCATAGAGAAACCTAGCTAGGGAGTGTTTTTGTTATCTGAAAATCTTTTACAATCTAATAAATCGCTGTTTTGTTAGATTTTTAATGTTTTAAATTATTAATTAGTGTGATTGCGATGTTACCGTATTAATGTTTCTTGTGTTTTTGTGCTTAATTGTTGCGCCACGTTCTGAATATTTTGCATATACTGGCCGGATGGCCCTGCTAGATGAGGCATTTCAAATTGTAGAATAAGAAGTACATTGACAGTATTGACAATAATTATATGTTTATAATTTTATTTCCTCACTTTTCGCTCTTAATACATAAATAACTATTGTAGTATCGGTTGTTATGAGATTTTAAGCCACATAAAATTTGGACATACGTTACACGCTAAACGTTGAACGGAGCAAGCGCAGTCTCTCTACAATAGCGGATGACATTTTTAATTATTTTTGTTTTTGAAGCCATAACCTGTGAACGATGTTACACGTTATTAGGCAATCCAGACCACGTGATCTTTTCAATATGGCGGCGACGGTCAAACATTGGAATCAGTAACGTGTCAGACCTATGCGTGTCAGTAGCCATTAATCTTCAAAAAGTTGAAGAGTGTTATAGTTATAAAACGGTTTGCTTTTTATTTTATGGGGTTTTAAAGGTGTTTTGTAGTGTTTTGTCTCTGCGGGAACGCGATAAAACGAAACTTCATCACGATTAGAACGGCTTCCACAACCAACCACTATACATATCGAATGCATTTCACAAGACAGACACTTTACTATTCAAAAATCACAATTTACAGCCAAAAAACAGAAAGAAAACCAATGGATAAACAAACACTTAAACACAACTTTGTTATTTGTTTGACCGTCGCCGCCATATTGAATTTATTTTGATAGATCGATGGATTGCCTAATTTTGTTTGGTGTAACTAACCTCAAATCTGCTGTTTGTTTTATTTTGGTTTGTATACATTAATCCATGACATTAATTATGGATAAAATCTTAGACAAGGAAAGAGAGTGGACGCGTAACCAGAGTCGTAAAACTGTTACCGCCTGCCACATCGCGGATAGGGTCAGCGGCGTAACATAATGTTTGTAATACATTTTTTCCAATGTAATAATACCAATTTGTTTTGAGAATGGATGAATGCTTGTTAAAGGCACATAATGGGTGGGTATCAAAGGAGGAAAATCAATAAATTAATCTATTATAGAAATGAGCACCTAGATTTAATCTTGAGAAATTTAAAAATTAGTTACCCGCGCCACTGCTATGATGGTCGTTTTGAACATAGAATATACGTTATATATGCAAATCTTTAATGAACATTATTAAAACTCGTCATCCAAATACTAGTATTAGTTGAATTAAAGACTGAATAATTACATACTTAAAAATCATTTGTCAGGGATAACTCTTTCGTCATTTAAAAGAAACAAAACTACATAGTCCATTGTACATATAATTATTTGTTCACCTGTGAAATGAAATTCCAATCTCCTTTTTCTCGCTTCGACTTCGGCATCCGTAAGCACAACAATTCACCATTTTTCAGTTCAAAAATAAATCACAATCTTAATAATTTTCACTTAAAAATTCACGAAAGAAGCTTACGCCGTTTTCGCTTTGTCTGCCACAAATAAAATGGCGTCCAGAAAAAGTGTGTGACAGATCGCAAGTGTCAAATAAGGCGAAGTGCGGTATCCATATGCTTTCCTAATCTAAGGATAAAATAGAAAATATAATTAGACGTCGAAATGATCAAGGTCTAATAGACCACAACTTAATGAGGGGGTGCTATTCTTCACGAAATTTTCGACCCACCTATTTTGGCACCTACAAGGACTGTTTTCAATTTCCGTCAAATCGATGCGAGGGATGCAGAATTGAACTTTAGATGTAAGATGGAAGATATTTTAAGATTAGTTCAAGTATTAGGAATACCAAACAGATTTACAACTCGTTCATGACATATTTCAACTGGTAAGGACATTATACAAAAAACAAACTCTAATTAAACATGTTTATAGTACATTTTGAAAGCCAAAATATAATTAAGTATTAAAATACTCGTATATTATTTGGAATTATTTATAGATAGTTTTAATACATTTTCAATAGTTTTTCATATTCTTTCTTTTATTCAACGAAATAAAGATAATACACATACATAGGTAATACACTGGCATTTATGTTGAAACCTTTTCGCTTAATAAAATTCCGACGTAAATAACGGAGTACGTTATCGCTTATTAAGGTGTTCGGTTATTTTTTTACTATTGCGCATGAGCAAAATAACCGATAACGTATAACGGTAAGTGGCTTAACATCTTCTCTCCAAGCTCTCTCTCTCTCAAGCAATTAACCCTTGCTTTCGAACAATAATTCCATACCTTTATGTAAATTTGCTTCAATAGATGACCTTAAATTGTATTACAAATTTTATGCAGGTTAATTTTAATCCACTATATTAATTTGAATTACATTTGAAAAGCATTATTTCACAATATTCCAATTTATGATAGTTATTTACGTAATTGTTGGGATGTGGACAGTGGCGTAACTATACCATCTGGGGCCCGTGGCAAAAATTATAAATTATAAAATTTGTTTGAAAAAAATTTGGCATATCAATAACCTCTCTCATTACATAATTGAGTACTAGATTCAAATTATCAGCAGCACAGTGATCATATACGGCATATTTGGCGTGTACATCTCTAAAAATAAATCAACATCTTTTTGTTTAGGTTAGTTAAAATGCTTAACGATTAACTTGGAATTGTATTATGGTCTTTAGTTGATTTACTTTGGATTTTAAGCAGAACTCATAAAACTTTACTTTTCAAATAAATTGAAATACTCGGATACAATGTAAAAAAATATTTTTGAGCTCGGGGTCTCTTGGGCCGGGGCCTTCTTGGGTCGGGGGCCCTGCCACCCTATTGTTACACCACTGTTATTAACGCCACTGTTATTAACGCCACTGTTATTAACGACACTGTTATTAACGCCACTGTTACTAACGCACGCATGTGAAGTTTGCGCGACGAGGCCTACGGCCTTGTCGTGTAATCACATGATACATAACAAAGTTGCAGTAGACTTACGGTAGAACCGGAAGTCGGCCATCTTTGAAAATATTTTAGTTGAAAAGATCATATGCGAAAACCCAGACGTAGAAATTTTCATGATTTTACTATAAGTATTTTGCCATATACAGATAGTTTTAACTCGTCGTGGCACACCCTGTATAGACCTGAGGTATCTAAATCACTATATATCATCACAGAAATTATGTTCATCGATCGGCCGCAGTGGACAAATTGGTGCGCATTGCGCATGGTTCGAAGTGAAAATATGCTGTGCACCAGATGGGTACGCATGGGGCATAACGTGTTAAACAGTCAAAATAATAAAAACTTATAATTCGAATAAATTATATTTCGGCACCAAAACGCCAAAAATTTAAAGTGTGACGATGTCATTATTTCCCTAGAAAACAAGACAGAAAATCAAGAAAATTCTGCAAAATTTGTATGCAAAAAACATGAAGAAAAATTCGCAGTTGTTTGCCTTGAGTGTGGATACAATAAACGTTAATTTAGTGCGTTTCTACATTTTTCCTTCGCCCTGTACATATTATGTCATCGACGGAGCCACAAAAACTTGCTTGAAATTTTCAATTTACATTAAATATACGATTCTCATTAAACAATTGCGTTTCAAAGCAATTTTTTATGAACAAAACATTAAATAATAACCCGCTGTAGGAAGTTGTTCGCCTTTGCCAAAATTTTTATTTTCGATTTTAGGTTTTCGGTCACAATTTAATTTTTCCAGATTAACTTTTTTTTATTCCAGATATTGATACGAAAGATCTGTTACAAAAAATTCGGAGGAAACCGAACATGCCTCGATATATTGTTGATGGATTTGTATTTCACGTAAATATAACAAAAGGAAAGCCACCGATGATGTGAGTATGAATAAAAATCTTAGACTAAGTAACAAACACAGTGTAAACAAACCTTCATGAAACGCGTATAAATCCGTTCTAACGTTCTTTTTTATGTGACATTTCATTTTTAATCTTTTTTTTCTCCACTCTATAGATGTTTTTATCAAAAAAATAAGTCGACAAGTCGATTTCTCGTCCCAAAATGTTGCACATCTTACGATTTTCAGAATTTTTTCTTACAAAATATCTTTTTCGTTGTAAATTTCACAACTTTTGTAGGTGATTTTATTGGAAAACTAAATAGACCAGTCGATTTCTTGTGACAAAGAACCCAATTTACAGATTTTCAGCAGTGATAGGTAGATATGAAGATGTTGCGCGATTTAAAATTTTCTCTGTCAAGTCTCTTAACGTAGATTCATGCAAGCAACCTACTAGCCGGAGAGCCAGAGCCAAAAAAACTGTTTCAATTTCTAAAGGCTGGTTTTTTGTTAAATCGTTGTAGCCGATGGATACACAAACATGATCCGGTCAGTCAAGCGTGCCGTAGAACAGGTGGCTCAGGTGCGATATTAAAGGTGTATCATTTGACGGGTGATTCCCAACGTAAGAGATTCAATTATTTTTTATACCTTCAATAATTAATGCTTCTTCCTAAGCACGAATATTTTGCGAAATTACAACTCATACAAATTTGTCATGTGGATTAATCAATTGTTTGAGAACGTAATTAAATTTCAAGTTATTACAATAGCCAAAGTCACATTATCAAGTGACATTTTCTGGTGTAGATAAGATAAGTTTTTCTGAATCCACAATTTTTTATTTTTTTTCATAATAATACCGCACGAAACGTATCAAATGATTAAATAAATCGTTTGTCGATGCGATACAAATGGTAATTATCCATAGAACCACAAATTAAAACATCAAATGACGTTTTCTGATTGTTAAAGTAACAATACAAAACGTAGGAATATCGTGATACGCAGCCTGAAACTCAAACAGCGCGCGCGGTATACCTTTAACTTTTTCACCTGACTGACGGACGTTGTTCTACTGAACACATGACTGACGGATGTTTTGATGTTCAATACATAATTCTGAACCCTCAGACAAAATTTGAAGTTTTAGAAACGAATTGCACTTAATAATTATTTATCATACGTCTATCCGGACTGACTGACCAGCTCTGTTCTAATGTATGACTGACTGACCAACACAACTTTTATTTCATACAATAGAGAAGTTGTATAACAATTTTCAGCTTTTAGAAATTCATTTTGTTCACCCGTCAAATGATACACCTTCAATATCGCACCTGAGCCACCTGTTCTACGGCACGCTTGACTGATAACGATTTAACAAAAAACCAGCCTTTAGAAATTGAAACAGTTTTTTTGGCTCTGGCTCTTGTACTATACATAAATTTAAAACTAAAGCTAAAAACATAAAACCATGATAAATTGAGATTTGCACTAAAACTGAAAAAATGCCCAACTTTCAACTAAGAAATAAATTTCTTCTATAAATTCGACAGAACGCATGGTCCTGAACTTGCCGATTTGTATCAAATTATTATTTATATGAGCTTATTTTACATGTTTAAATATTATTCCACACAGCTTGTGCAATTGAAACTCATCTTTGGTCAGGTTAGCCTTGGAAACAATTGTAATCATTCAACTGACGTTTTCCAACATTAGTAGTGTATGCAAACGTCACACTGATCTGTTTATTTCGTTTATATTTGACAGCGATTTTAAGTATCGTGACTTTGAAATGACGTTTGTTGTTAACAATCCGTCCAAATGTGATAATGCTCGGCCTCATGTTGCCAACGTAGTGAAAGAAAATCTGCAACGAAAGAAATGGAGGATATTAGAGCACCCACCCTATAGTCCCGATTTATCGCCTTGCGATTTTCACATCTTTGGGCCACTAAAAAAGGCGTTAAAAGGTAACCGTTTTCAGTCGGACGCAAAAGTACAAAACGCTGTGAAAGAATTCTTCCAGCAGCAGCCACAAGAATTCTATAAGCAGGGTATACATCGGTTGGTGAAACAGTGGGATATGTGCCTCAATTGTAGTGGTAGTTATTTGTAACTGTACTTGTCAATAAATTTTTCCTGGACCAAAGATGGGTTTCAATTGAACAAGCCTCGTATTTTGAAGTTTAAGACTTTGTTGTCAAATTTTATTAAGGCCCATTCATAGTAGATCACACCTCTGGTAAAATGTGAAATAAAATATTTTATTTCATGACATTCTATCGATATGATAGTCTACTAGAAATGGAATCCAGTGAAGTGCACGTTCCAGGAACGGTTTTATTGGGATAGCGCTTTTTCTTAGCTTATTTTGGAAATGTTGTTAGTAAAATGCGTTTGTTGTTACTTTTTTGTGTATGATCATTTTTGTTTTCAAAACATGTATAACTCAGTTTGGTGATTTTGTGTATTGAAGTGTGTATCGATTAACAACTATTCCAATGATAAATCATAAGAAAACATGGATAAAAACTTATGATGCTATCCTGATAACGCAGGTAATTGATTATTGGAAATTTCTCTTTCTAACATTGGTAAACAAATTTGACTACATTCGTCTGAAATACTAGCTACACATTTATCTGCATTTAGTTGTATTAAAGCACTTTCTTTGATTTTCCGTCTTTTATTTTTGTCGAATCCCATTGAATTTTATGCCCCTCTTCCCAAGCATGTTTGCAAATACCTGACTTAAAGAACCCCCTATATTTGATGTATTTTTATGTTCACTTATTCGGACTTTCAATGGTCTAGATGTTTCACCTAAATAGAATTTGTCGCATTCACAAGATATCTGATATATGCAATTTTTTGAAGATGGTTCTTCATTTTTTGGTTTCGCTTCTGTTAAGATAGATCTCAAAGTATTGTTAGATTTAAAGCTGGTTCGAATATTGAATTGATTACCAATTTTCTTAATTCTTTCTGACAAACCACTAACATACGATATTCTGCCGGGTAATTATTGGCATTTAAAACATTTTTCAGTAGAGTTTTCTCCTTTGTGAAAAGATTATCATTAGAACAAATGATTCTGGCCCTATCGTATAAAGATTTTACTACCCCTTTTTTAACGCTCATAGCATGATTTGATTCAAAATTCAAATACCTATTAGTGTGTGTTGGCTTACGATGAACACTTGTTTCATACCCTGTAGGTGTTTTATTGATAAGAATATCCAAAAATGGTAAAAAATTGTTATTTTCAATTTCAATTTCAAATTTTATAGATTTTTCTCCTTCATTTATATTTATTAAAAAATCATTCAGAGATACTAAGTCATAAGGCCATATTGCCAATTTATTTTTTAAATAATTTTAATAAATATGTGTTAATATGATTAGAAAAGACGGACAAGGAAGATGGGGCAATCTTGGCTAACATCCACAAATCTTTTTCAACTAAAAATTGTAAATGAATATTGAGAATATGCAGTAAATTTTGATACTTGGGGAATAATTTTCAGTTACCTCAGATGTTTGGAATACAAACGCTTAGGTTGTCACGCCAGGGCTGTTATACCGTATGATGGTTCTATACATGACATAAAAGTAAACAAACCTCATAATCATCCCCCAGATCACGACGCCGAAGAAAAAATTGTATTTTTACGGGAGTTGAAAGAAGTGTTGTTAAAGAATCCCAACGTTCCTAGTCGTACTGTGTACGCAACGTTATCAGAAATGTGAGTAAATCATCAGTTTCCCCTTTCCTTGTACCGACATACAGAAGAAACTTGGGGATCATTTTCTGCTTATTTTTTTAGGTATCCAAATGCTGCGCGTGAATTTAATTTCGATACCATCCGTCATAAAATGAACCGATGGAGAAAATTGAACGAATAGTGTTTATATTTATTGTTTTTATTTCAATAAAATTGGTATTTTTATTAATCGACTTTGTTATTTCCATATAGATTAGCTAGAAAGGGAGTGCCACCAATAAAATCAAACTTTATTTGACAGAAGAGCTACATAACTCCTACGTAGAATCTTTCCATGATTATCAAATGAAATTCATGAATAATAAATTCCAAAACAAAAATAACATCCAGGTGATAAAATGTTATTTGTGAAAATATGTTATGGATTTTGTTATTCATTAATTTTATCTTATGAATTTTAATATTTTATCTTACAGGATTGTATGAGTTCATTCAAAATGCCAAAGGACCCGAACGTTTGCTGTTACATGGACAGGTGTATCAGTTTATCAACACAATTCACAAAACATCTTCGTGGAAATGCTTCAAAAAAGATTGTAACGCGAATTGTCAAACTAGAGGAGGAAAAGTGGTGGTTAGAATGGGATTGCACGATCATATAATTCCCAGAAGATACGTAGCTAAAGCTAGAACCGACAGGAAAGTTGTTAAAAAAAAGTTGTGGTAGTTTTTTTTATATGTGTGTATTCAGGTGCTTTTTTTACTACTGTTCCTTCGATCCCATCGTGATATTTTGTTGGAAATACCCAAAAAAGTTCCCTGAAAGTTTGATGAGATCTTAATATCAATATTAAGCACTAGACTAATGGCGGTTTTACACCAAACCGACTAGTTGAGTTGCTGTTTTGTTGCTGTTTTAAAAAACAAAAACTCAACTGTTTTTAACGATAATACTGTTCACACTAAACAGACAAAAATTAGTTGCTGTCGAGTTTTTGTTTTCTGTCGTTATTCAGAGAAACAGTTGCAGTTTTGTTTAAAGTAGATGGGTGTTAATTATTTTATATTATTTATTAATAAGGAGGTATTGAGTGAGATCTTTATTAAATAGAAGGAAATATGATGGTGCTACAAAGATGTTAATGGATTTACAAAAGGATGACATAGGGTTAAATGGCGAATTACGTTCTTCTTTTCACAACTTTTTGAGAATGTCAAGTCAAGCCACGAGTTTGAAGAGTTGATAAATTTAATTGGTAGAAAAGTGGGGAGAAAAAACACAAACTACAGAGATGCTATATCTATAAAAGATCGATTAGCAGTAACACTCAGATTTCTGTGATTTCTGTTGACATAAGCATACAGCTCGCCGCAACTTAGACTCAAGTAGATAACACACCCGTTTACACCAAACAGACTGAGTTGCAATGAACGCAAAAACTCTTTGAATTTACCGACATCTATCGGGAAACGAAAAACAAAACAGCAACTGTTGAGTTGCCGACAAATCTTCAAAAAATCTGCAAAAAGTTGCGGTTTTGTTTTTTTTTCAACTCGAGTTGCTGTTTTGTCGGTTTGGTGTAAATCCGCTTTAAGGCTTGTAAAGATTTCCCATTGAAAATACAGGAAATTGTTGTTTACCTAACTAGTGCGGAAAGTAATACTTTTCCCGCGCTATTACAGATAGCCGAACGACGCTTTGGAGAGTTCGGCCAGCAATCGCGTGCGGAAAAGTCACTTTACGCACGTGTTAGGTACACTATTTTTTCTACTAGCATGCGGAAAAAACCGAAAAGTTAACATAAAGAAACATTTCTTATTAAATACATATCAACAAATTAATTATTATTATTTGACATTCATTTAATGAGGCTTATACCAGGGCCATTAAAAAATGATTGAAAAATAAGTTTTTTCATTAAAAACTATAGCAGAATTAAAATAAATTTATTAATTTTTCAGTCATTTGGTAAACTACAATCATACAAATATATATATTTTAAATACTTCCCAAATTCTTGACAAATTTACTTTCCCGCACGCTAGTAGAAAAACTCTTTATCTTTAAATTTCTATAGCTGAGCGACATTTCATGGCATTGCCTTGACCACAAACAGATTTAACGCTATACAAAAGTGCCCTCTACGGAAATGTCGTAACACAGCGAGGTAGTACGGGCAACTAAACCTGATTTTTCCATGAAATTCGTGTTTTGTCACAATTATCTCGTGAATTCGACGAGCTACAGAAAAAATATAAATCAATTGAATAAAAATTGAATATCGAACATTTTGGTGAAATAAAAAAAATGGTTATCTGATCAAACTTGATTTGTATTTTGTCCTATAAATTTCAAAATATGTTATTGCATACTTCCGAGTTATTTTTTAATAAAGTTTTCTTATAAACCGTTGTTTCTATTTATTAGTTGCGAGTAAAATTAATTTGCATCGTCTGACGTTAAAATAACAGTATGCGGAAAGGCTCCTTTGAGGATGAAAAAGCCATAAATCATTTCGAGTCCTCACCCACCCACAAGCAAACAAGCAAAAGGGAAGGTATAGTCCATTTCTGTTATTCACGAGACATTGTGTTCTCAGATGTTACTGTGATTGAGATTTTGTTTTACCGATTAAAATTATTTTGTTGGTAATCATCAAAATTATGGCTTTTCGGCTATGTGTATTGCTATACTTTAGATGTTGGTTGTTAACAAAGTGTGTTGTTACTATAGCGGGTTATTTATCCAGGTCAATATGATACAAAATGTATACAGGCAACTGAGACAAGAAAATAATGGGTCAATGCATAAAGTTGCTGAAAGAATACATGAATTGACAAAAGTATCAAAAAGATCTATTATTATAATTATTGGCAAAACAGCTGCTATTAATCGGAAAAAGAGTACAGAAATGGCTAGTGCATGTTGATCCTGCAATAATGAAACCGGTTCTGCTTCTGTTTACAGATTTCTTCATCTCGCGGACAAATTGTGAAATGGTGCAAATTTTACTAACAATTATACCAAAACCCTGACTTCGGAGAAGCAACTAAAAAGTAAAGTCATAGAATAAATAATCCGAACTAAAATCGAATTGAATGACAACCCAGTCAACATTATGCATTTTTCCTGCAAGAAACGTCTTGTTACTCCGCGATTTATCGGACTGCGTAGACTCGGCCTAATTCCCAGTTAATGAAGTAAACTTATGTTACTGTTATATATAGAATTTTTTATTTCATGATAACTGTAGAAATATTTTTCTAGGTATATTGTACGTAAATCGTGGCTACAAACATCCAAAGATAATTTTTGAAAACTACGAATACGTCGTACACCGAATGAAAGAAGAAAAAACTGCATGGTTTTGTAAACATCGGAAATTTTCTTGTAAATCGCGTGTGGTTACAATGCGCGGACAAATTTTGAAAGTCTTAAATGCCAATCACAATCACGTTCCTCATTATTCCGACGAGTTTGTTAAAATGCGTGGTTTCGCCAAACAAATTGTACACGTCATTCGGTAGAAATTGAAAAAGAATATTGATTCCAAGGTAGAAATTGATATAAAAATACGATGGGATTTTGAAGTTGACCTCCGCAAAAAATTTTAGTAATAACAAAATTAAAATTATTCAATTTGCGTTAAAGATGAAACAATATGGATCAACGGAACCCTGTAGTACTATCTCCAGGATCTCGCTACCAGTTTCCGTGTATGACCCTCCTCACTCCACCAATTTAGTTTATTCTTGAAGGATCGTATTACCTCGGAGTAGTTGTGATAGGAAAGTTCGATAGCCTCACGGAAATAAGCTCTATACACACAACCATAGTATATAGACAAATGAATAGTAGGTTCACTCCTCGTCGGCTCTTTCATGTAGCGCTGCTAAAGATTTGCCGAAAAACGATCGTAAAAGCACACGTGTGTCGTATATACAGGGGTCGCGCGAATTACTATCTTCATATCTTGTTGATTTATAAATGGAGTGTTTGGTACGGGGGCTGATGAAAATGTACGTTAAGCTAGAAAACTTATTTCAAAAACGATGTTGTTTCGCTATGTTTTTAATTGTATTTAATTGTGATTAATTAACAAGAATCATTCATTGGAATAAAATAACAAATATATTTTCAAGTTGGGTAACTCAACAAAATTCAGACTATAGTCAAAGGCACTCTTATCGTGCGGGTCATACGATTCATCAAAGACATACTCACAGTTTATGTTATTTTTATTACGTTTAATTATAACTTCCAAATAAAGTCCGTAAGATAAATAAGACAGACTTATGCAATTTTGACGGGAAAAAGAAGGATATGTATTTAGTTTTCAGCGATTCTAAAAAGTCTTTCACCAGCGAAGTTTTTATTTAAATGTCAGTTTGACAATTCAAAGTGAAAATATATGATGTGGCTATCTTGGTACGTCTATGTAGCTATCTTCATGTTAGTTAAAATAATCTTCTTCTTCTTCTCTCTGGGTGTATTTGTTATCTCACATTTTGGTAACCACTGTGTTTTTTGATTTGATACATATAGTTAGTGACCTTTGAACCCGTACGATAAGAGTGCATTTGACTATAGGTACTTACATTGAGCCCACCAAATGGAAAATTTGTATTGTTTACATATGCTTTTGTCTGAGAAAAAATAGTTGATTCTTTGGTTAAGGTATTTTGTCCATTAAAAGCAATACATAATATGTCGCAGGAATGTTGCTGCATACATTTTTTTAATAAATAGCCAGTAACGTAAACTAACGCGTTGCCAGCTGTAATATTTAGATTCATGTAATCAGTTGTAAAAACTTTTAAAGGATTTGATGGTTCTATTGACGGTAAAATAAGATCCTTACAGTTTTCTGCCAACTTCAGAGTCATATTCAACAATTAATTGATGTCATTAATGCAGTTGGCGCCGTCAACATGGTCAAAGTACTTCAGAGTGAACAATTCTTTAAATGCTATAGAAAACTGTATAGGCGTAGGGTTTCTTGAATTACCACAATAGTTTCTTACTCACCCAAAAAAGTTTCCAAAACAGTCTTGGTGTGTAGCTCTTCGATTTTAACTGATTGTATCGCAAGTTGCCAACCAAATATAAATTTCATTTTATTAATAAAATGTTTTCCCTCGCTGTTAACCACACGCAAATTTTTCAGTAAATTTTCAAATACTTTCAATAGCTGAAACTGTTGTTGGGTACCCATAAATACAATGAAATTATTCAAATGGTACGAATTTTATAAATCAAAAACCTCAATCATTGTTTTAATGAATTTAGCAGTTATCTAGGCATCTGCAGGCAAGACTTTAAAATCAACATATGTGTTAAGGACAACTGCAACAGAATGACTAAAAATCTAAGAAGCATATTTTACTTTCATTCTCTGGAAATTATTTGGAAACATATGCTCGTCAGTTAATTTTGGACAGAGTCTAAATTCCTTTTTTTATATTTGTAAAATGTATCTAAATACATCTTATTGGTAGTTCCTCCTGGTGACTCAAACCAGTAAGAAAAAAATCTGAAGGAAGATATTTTTACACCATCTCTACTCCTACAACCGTCCACACAACACACTCGTGGCATTTTCTTTTCAATAAAAAATATACTGTAATAATAATAATTGAATAATTCACTGCAAAGACAGTCCAGCCGGTATACTAATAACTCCGCTAGTACCTTCAAACTACAAAAGACACACGGTATCTGTCTATCGCTCGATTGGGAGCTTCAGGATACCAGAAAAGACGGAGACGGAGACCGAGTGAGATAGACATCGAGCTGGGAGGAGCTTAGAGTGACCCTACTATTCCTTTGTTTATATACTATGACACAGCGATGTAGCATAGTGTACCTGTCATGACTTCCATCTTAAAAAAGTCATATAAGTGTTTTTTTTTAAGTACGGACCTGCACTACTTCTCTGTTGTTTTTTAGAATTTTCAAAAGTAGAAAGTTATGGTACGTTCACATTGGTTCCCTAAAAAGGAAACTTTACTATCACTTAACCTAACTCGTACTTCTACGGCTTTCAAAATTGAAATGCTGGTACCATTTGAAAAGCTTGTTTTGTCCTTCCTATTATAGTATGTACAAAAAGTACGAGGAGTAATAAACCCTAATT
>CAJUYG010000484.1:145478-182351 GCA_910591675.1 Galerucella calmariensis
TTTTTTAAATTTATAGTATTGTTACAATGGAAAAAATATGTATTGAAACATTTAATTATATCTCTAACCAAAAACAAATCGGTCTGCTTCTTGTGCTTTGTAACAGAAAAGAAAAGAATGTAAAGTTTGTTCAAAATCTATTGCAAAAGCTATTCGCTACCCTTGCCGACTTTTTCCTGTGTTCCGCTCAGTTATTCCTTTGATCATCACGTGTTTTACTTGTTGCAATTGATTTTGTCGTATTTGTAGGGATTCGCAAATTTTACATTGCTTATTATCACTTTTTTTTCAATAATTGTTTCAAAATTGTCAACATGTTCAAATTTTATATGGAACTTTACTTTCAGAAGGAGTTATATATTACGACAAAGCCCAAAAGTATCCGAAATTGATATTAGGATTATTCGAATATACCATAGAAAGGGTCAATAACGAAAAAACCACGTGGAGTTGCGCGTTTAAAAAAAGATATAAATGTAAAGCCAGATTAATCACGTCACGCCCAGATATTGTAAAAGTGATGAAGAACGATCACAACCACGAACAAGTCAGAACTCTCGGATCGCTCCATTCGCCACCTATTAAAGTTAAAATTATTAAAGTTGGAAAGTAACTTTTATTATGTTTAACTTAAAAATTATTACACTGTGATACAAATGGGTTATCTTGATCTCTTAGATGCGAGAATGGCCGCATAAATGACCTGCTCCAGCTACGAACACATTATGTTTTTTGTGGCTCGCTCGTAGCACGTACTTCACAATTGAACATTACATAGAAAATTTTTTGACAGTTCCAAGAACCAATCAAATTTCCTCACTTTTTATCACATGAACAATTCCACCCAATCATCTCAACATTACACTGATAACAGACCATGGGCTATTTTCACGTTGCCATAGACACATATTGATATATTTCGATTTTGAAGTTTCAAATATTCAATATTTCGATTCGATGTCACGATTTGGTTGTAATACTATAATTAGCAAAAAATTTTCTATCCGAATAACCCTCGGACATTGATAAATGCTCAAAAATTTTATGAAAACTTTCTCAAGCTTGTTGCTTGTAGGCAACAGACCTCCGCCTACGGCGTCGGTCTGTTTCCAAGCAACAAGCTTTCAAAATCTGTCATAAAATTTTTTCGAACAATTATCAATGTCCTTGGGTTATTACTACTGATAACAAACGTCCTTTCTTTCGGCTAGGGGATACAGAAAATTAATTAACGAGATGGAGCCAAAAAGTTGTATTCTTTTTCGCCTACCTTATCGACAAACCAATTAAGAACACCAAAAATAAAACGGAAAGTATTGTTCATCAGCACAAGGACGGAAAGTTTATATTGCCTCGGCTTTCCACCACTTGATTAATTTGACGTCAGTGGATGTCAAAGTTTTTGTTATATTTTTCCTTTTGTTTGGGTTTATTCGGTAGGCGAAAAATAGTTGTGTGTCACACACGCTGTAAACGCTTTAGCCCTGTACCAGCTGCCCTCGATTCGCTACGCTCGCTCGTGCATCTAATAGTGTTGAGTTGATTGCGTTCATTTTATGCCCTTGTGACACAATACTATTAAATTCCGATGGTAAAAATATTTTACCCTTTACATAGCTGTCTGTGATAATTAATTTCAGTAATTGTAAAATATATTATTTAATTGTAATAAATAAATTTCAAAAATATCTCTGATTATTTTTTAAATGATCCTGTCAGCCAATCATAATGAGAAAAAAATTCAAATCTACCAATAGCATTAAAATTACACTGATAATTTGCTTGTAGCAAATTACAGCGATTATTTTTTTCACTTGTCAAAATCTGACATTTTTGTGGTTTTAACCAATAGCAATACATTATTCTAGCCAATCATTTGATATTATACTGATAATTCTGCTTCCTCATCGATAATACCTTGTTTACATTGAAACGTTAAAATTTTACTTTGAATTTGTCATTATTGACAACTAAAAGTGCTTCGAAGTTTTTTGAAAAATGAACACAAACCGATTCAGTGCCATCACCCAAGAGAATATTGAACATTTAATACATTTAAATTGTTGAAAAAATTAATCTTCCCAAATACAACTCGCTCTTAAAATGTCATCACATAATTTTTTATTTTCATCACTCAAACTTGTTTATTTTAGGCAAAAACATTCAAACAAACCGAATTTAGGTAAAATCCCTCGTCCTAACGGATTGATTTTATCAATCGGTTTGTTTTCATATTTTTGCCAAATAAACAAGTTTTCGTGGAAAAGAAAAAATTGGTAAATCGGTAAAATTTGAAGCACTCGTGGTATTACCTTTGATAAATTAACTCCAATGTTAAAATGTCATTTACCTGGAAATGTTATTGTCACTTTGACATCGATAAAAAAGGTGCATCCTTTTTTATCGCGATAAAAACTCCTCTTCCTCAATATCTAGTAAGCGAACGTCACTTTTACACAATGACAATGACTCGCAAGTTAATAAAGATAATTATTTTTGTTGTTCATCCATATATTCTGTCGTTAATTTATCTTGCCAAAAAACACTCGATCTTTTCTTTCATCAGATAAATTTCCCTTTAACTCAAAGTTTTTCCAATCACTAAATTTGCTCGAAAAACTGACATTAGATAAAATCGCTCCACCTTCGGTGTCGCGATTTTATCATGTCAGTTTTTCTCGTAAAATTAGTGATTGGCAAAACTGTTTCGTTGCAAAGAGAAATTTATCCGATAAAAAAAAAGCTCTTGTGTTTTTACTGTTGATAAATTAACTCCAATGTTAAAATGTCATATACCTGGAAATGTTATTGTCACTTTGACATCACAATGACAATGAGTCGCAAGTTTGGTTACTTATAATTTCAATATTCTGTCGTTAATTTATCACTCATAATTGCACAAGTGGTTTGTATTTTATCGGGTAAATTTGGGTTGTTCAATGAGAAACTGTTTCCTAGCAATTTGACGAGAATAACTGTCAACTATTAAAAACACGACACCGAAGGTGGAGTGTTTTTAGGTTGACAGTTATTCGATTTAAATTGCTAAAGGAAACAGTTTGGAATTTGAACAACAAAAATTTACCCAATATCAATACAAACCTCGAGTGTAATTCGGCAGGACAATTTAATGAATGAGAAATTTGGAAACATATCAATTTATGAAACATTAAAAATAGACACATTTTCATTTTAATGTACAATTATTATGAAAACGCAGTTATTGAAATTCATACTAGGAACAGTGATATTGATAAACAAATGAATAAGTGAAAACACCACTAGAGTATTTGTCGCTGTCAAAGTGACAATTGCACTGTGGCATATGCTATTTTTTATACATGAATTAAATTGTCTTGCCAAAAACCACTCGAGCTTTTCTTTTATCAGATAAATTTCTCTTAACTCAAAGTTTTGCCAATTGGATTGGATTTTCGTCTGAATGAATGCGTAAGCTATTGAGTACCGGACATTTGTCAGTTTTATTTTTATTTGACGTTAAAAATTTGCTGTTAGTTAACCTGTTTAATAATGATACTTATGTTGCTTTCGTTTATTTGGGCTTCAAGCACATGTGCGTGACGCCTCAGTCGTCACGACTTTTGAGCAAATCGAACACGATTTTTTAGGATCCTCAAAACCACCTGACATGTGCCAATGCCAATGAATTTCCTGTGTTGTTAGAAGAACATTTTTCAATTATAATGTTGTTGATAATAAAATTTTTGCATATTTAGATATTTTTAGTAAGGTTTAAATCGTATTAAATCGTAATCGGCACAATCTTAACCTTTAAATAAACGTCAAACCGGACAAACGTCAAATATTTAATGTCCGTGTATGTGCTTAAGGGGCAAGGGGAAGGTAAGACTAGGCGTCACGCCCGGTAATAAACGAACATAAATCAGTCACTACGAGCTGCTACTAGCAGCCAAAAGTAAATAATCGAAAACGCTTTTACATATACATAAATAGTTTAAAAAATAATCACGCCGAATTACATTGGTGGTAATAATTTCAACCAGATTAGCACTTGTTTTTATTGCTATTAGGAAATCCATAGCAGCAATGATTCGTGCATCTAGTTAAAATTATCAAAAAATTACCACCACTTGTGAAATTACTGTTGAGAAGCCTGTTTTAATTCCTGTATCCTTTTAATGTGATGTTCAAATAATCAAAAAAGCGAATTTGTAATTTTTTTTTGGTTTGTGCTTGACCTAAGTACAGAGACAATATTTTTATATTTTTTGAATTGAATAGTTCAAGGATTATTTCCACTAACATCATCTAATTTTAGTGATCATGTACAAGAGTTTCGAAGAAGGGATAAATAGTCGCCTCGTCTTGGATGGATACGAATACAAAATGAACAAACTCGGTCTTAAAAGAGTCCCGTGGCATTGTACGAAAAAGAAAGCGTTCTCGTGTACAGCGAAATTTACGCAAATCGACGATGTCCTCGAAATGCCAACATATATGCGTCATAATCATTATCCGACATTCCGTGGGAATTTAGACGAACTCACAGTTTCTATAGTCACCGTTCGAAGAAAGGACAGCGTGAATGGAGTTTCTGAAATCAGTAACAAAGGATATGATAGTTCATCGGAAGATCATTCTGAGGGAAGCTCGCGTTCACCGTATCCCAATCGAAGAAGTAAAAAACACAGGATTGATATTTTACCGGATATTAACGAAGATGAAACTATTGACGACAAAACACTTTCCATATACAATTGAACTAATTAGTGATATCTATGGACAAGGTTTTCAATTTAATATTTTTTTTATTTTTTTCTAGCTTCTAGTTGTCACATCGTATCTAATTAAACTGTAGTATAAAGTATATACAGGGTGTCCCACGACGATTAAGACAAGTAATATATCAGAATAGGGCAGTAGTAGACAATTATAATTTTGGGGGGTGTAAATTAGAGCAAATGTTGCATCAAGAAAAGATGAAACATTTACTCTAATTTACACCCCCAAAATAATAATTATCTACTACTGCCCAATTCTGATATATTACTTGTCTTAATCGTCGTGGGACACCCTGTATATCAAGAAAAAACATTTTTTTGTTTGCAAAATAAATAATGCTTGGTAATGTTTTAGCTCTAGTTTGTTGTAATATACACGATATTCATAAAAAAATATTTTTTTTGTTGAAGTCCACAGACATATGATAATCAGTGTCGGTTGCTCGATTACAAAATTACAAAACAACGATATCAACAGAAGATTCCACCGGTAGCAGTCCATCTTTTTTGTGAAAAACTTAAATGACATACAGGAGGTTTTATAAACTTTGCCTATTTCGTTTGTCTTTTCTAAAATTGCTCTTGATAATTGGAAAGAGCCTAAAAACTTTTTAGGTTTGCTCAGACAATAATGATACTAAATATCTTCTGTAAGTTCCTTGTGGCATTACTTATTATTTTTTCTCTTATTTTTCGGGAATCAAACCACAATAATGTTTTTTATTTTTTATTTCGACATTTCGGTAGCGTTCCAGCTACCGTTGTCAAGATTAACTAGTAACAAAAATTAATAAAATAATTTTTGGTCCCTATCTGACTCAACGAAAAAATATGACAACTAGACAATCAATAATATTTTGAAGTTTAAGACTACAAAACTTTGTTGTCAAATTTTATTAAGGTCCATTCATAGTAGATTACACCTCTGGTAAAATGTGAAATAAAATATTTCATTTTATGACATTCTAACGAAATGATAGTCTAGGTACTAGGAATGGAATCCAGTGGAGTGCACGTTCCAGGAACGGTTTTTATTGGGATAGCTTTTATTTCGCTTATTTTGGAAATGTTGTTAATAAAACGCGTTTGTTGTTACTTTTTATGTGTATGATTATTTTTGTTTTCAAAATATGTATAACTCAGTTTGGTGATTTTGTGTATTGAAGTGTGTATGTATTAACAACTATTCCAATGATAAATCATAAGAAAACCTGGATAAAAACTTATGATGCTATCCTGATAACGCAGGTAATTGATTATTGGAAATTTCTCTTTCTAACATTGGTAACCAAATTTGATTACATTCGGCTGAAATACCAGCATTTAGTTGTATTAAAGCACTTTCTTTGATCTTTCGACTTTTATATTGGGCACTTTCAATATTATTTTATTATCTACAATGAGTGGACCTTATTAAAATTTGACAACAAAGCTTTGTAGTCTTAAACTTCAAAATATTACTGATTGTCTAGTTGTCATATTTTTTCGTTGTGTCAGATAGGGACCAAAAATTATTTTATTACAATAATTACATAAAAACATTATTGTGGTTTGATTCCCAAAAAATAAGAGAAAAAATAATTATACTATCAACATTTTACCGCCAAAGCTATAATTTATGAACGTTTGGAAGGAGAACAAATGGCATCAGAGAGTTTTTTTTTAATTTATTAAATGAAATGAAGTAAACTGCTCCAAAAAATTAACGCACCACTAACAAATTTGTAATTATTTTATTTACAAAATTTAATTAAAAATCAAACATTATATTTCTATAGACCTTATTAAATTGTTAACAAAATAATCATTTTCTAAAAAGGTAACCCTAAAATTTAGCATAGCAAAACTAACACAAAAGAAAAAAGAACCAAAAACGGAAATTTTAATTCTTTAAAGAAAGATTTTTTAGAGTCTTAATATCGGGTATTTCCACCTCTGCTTCTAATCGTGGCCTGGCATCGGCGATTCATGCTTAAAATAAGATTTCGAATACTGTTTTGATCCAGTTCATTCCATATTTCAACCAGAAGTCACCCCACATCTTCCAAGTTGTTAGGCTGGTTGGGATGAGCTCGTAATCGCCTTCCGAGTATATCCCAAAGATGCTCTATTGGATTAAGGCCGGGACTTCGGGCAGGCCAAATCATAGTTTCAATGCCAACTTCCAATAAATAATCTCTTACTATTCGGGCTGTGTGAGGTCGAGCATTATCTTGCATTAATAAAAAATTGACACCGATATGAGGGGCAAACGGCACAACATGTTTCTCAAGAATATCCAATATGTAACGTTCAGCATTAAGATTTCCATTATTTAGCACCACCAAGTCCGTACGACCCGTTAACGAAATTCCACCCCATACCATAACTGTATACTGCATACTGTCCAAAGAACCCTTTCCCAGTCAGCTTCCCCCCAGTTGACATGCTCTCTGGCAAAGTTTAACCGGGCTCTACGATGATCTACGGTTAGTGCTGGCCCTCGAGCGGCAATGCGCTTGTCGAAGACGTTGTCGGACGGTTTCCAAGCTTACTCGAATTCCATGTGCGTTTTGAAGCTGAGATTGTAACATTCTTGTTGTTACGAATCGTTGTCTTAAAGCGGAAAGCCTTAAAAAGCGATCTTGGCCGGGGGACGTGATACGATGTCTGCCTTGGCCAGCTCTTCTAATGTGCTCACCAGTCTCCCTGTATCGTTCAACCATACGCGATATTGTTGTATGGGACACATTAAATCTATAACCTATACGGCGATAACTCCAACCTTCTTCGTGCAATACAATGACTTGTGCACATTCATTAGGCGTCAAATTTCTGGCTTCACGTTGCATGTTAACAATTTAACCAGAAGAATATCACAAGACTTAAAAATTCAAATGTAGCAGCTAAAAATCAAACGACTAATGGCCTATTTATCTTACAAGCAATTATAAGAATTCAGAAAAAAACTCAATAACACAACAAACACAGTAAAGATAATTTTAGTATGTCGTTGAAATAAATAATATTTAATGCTCTTCCAAAATTTTATGAAATATTTTACAGTTTGTTCAAAATGGCAGAAAAATTCAGAAAATATTAAGTGGTGCGTTAATTTCTTGGAGCAGTGTATATTATGCTTTCAAAATGCACAAAAAATATATTCTAGACTGGACACTTCAGTATGACTAACATTATAAGTAAAAAATTAATTGAAAAATATAAATGTGAAGGCCTTCCCGAACAATTTTCAAAAGCTGGCAACGTTTGCAAGCCTTATTTTCAAATCAGGCACTATTGATAACCACAACATACCAAAATGAAAGAAGTCGTCGCTAAGATATTTGACTATTCGCAAGTACAAAAAGGTGTGTTGAAAATACCTATTTTGTGTAGATGAGCCCGAAAACGTCCATGATTCACTTAAACGTGTGAGAATTCCCTGATGCATTTTGCTATAATCTAAATTTAAGAGGTTACTTCTACTGGGTAGTTGCGGATATAAATGGAAATACTGATTGCTGTTTGTTTTTGCAATATTTTGATAATAGTTTTTCCAACGTGTGTGGGCTAATTCTTTGTAGCAATTTATTAAGTCCGAAAATGATTGGGTTTTAGACCTGTGGACTTTTTTTTGTTTTTATTTAAAAAAAAATCTTTTTAACATACACTATGAGTGCATCCTTGAATGTCGATAATCGCCGGTGAAAGTTAGAAATAATAAAATTTCAACAATATTTCTGACATACGTCAAGCAACGTTGAGAATGTTGACATTCACCAGATTTCGGTCTTTCACGGTAACATATATATCGTGCTTTTTTATATATATATTCTAATTATGTTGTATTTCAGTTATAATATACAGAAATTTCGAGGAGGGTTCTGCGAGTCGTATAATTTTGGACGGTTATGAGTTTCGAATAGAAAAAAAGGGCAAGAAAAGGGTACCTTGGAGATGTCTCCAGAGTGGACGGTACCAGTGTACCGCTAGGTTTATTGAATCCGATGGTCATTTGGAAATAACCAGAAACATCAAACACAATCATCCACCGAATTTCAAAGGCAACACAGAAGAATACAGTATAAATATAGTTGAAATAAAAAAAAAGGATGCCTTAGATCGAAGCGATGTAGCAAAGGAACTAAAGAAAAATAATTCTACAAATATTAAACAAAAATTATCGGAACGATCAACAAGGAAAAATTTTGCACTTCGACGAAAAATTGTTGGGAATAAATCTTCAATCAAAAAAATTATCAAAAGGAAGAGATTTAAATAGGGATAGAGATGAAGGTTCAAATATCTGTTGTGGCGTTATACAGTGTGGAACAGCCAAAAACGGAATGAATTTGATACCGAATTAATGAGAGCATGTTCGGAAAACACTTGTATTTTTAAATGCGCATTTTTTTCAGAAATAAAAATTATATCTGACAGTGGACAATGACAACTTTCCTATTTTAAATGCAACTTCCTGTATGCTATTTAGTTTTTGGATACCTTCAACTGTTTCGGAAATATAACGTCTGTTCCAACCGCAATCAGAAACTGTCAGAAATGATCAGAGAACAACTAGTCATAGCAAACAACGAGTTTACTTTCGCATAATTCTCATCACTGATTGCAATGGTCGGCTATTCTCTGACAGTTTCCAACATTTTGTGATTGCAGTTGGAACAGACCTATACTGTTTCCATATTTTTTACAAAAATTTACTCAAAAAAAAATTATTTTATTTCACAAATTCGCTACATTACACTCAAGACTTATCATTCAACGACTCAAGCTACATTACACTAAAAACCTAATATACTGATTATTTCTTAATAATGTATAAGAAAAACAGAAAAGCATTGATGTTAATGTAGGAAATGTTTACAAGCGTGTCCAAGCATTTTTTCCAACACGTCCTCATTTATTTGTTATCGAATTGATTTTAATTGGCTGTTACACAAGTGATAACATTATGTAAGTTTTTTTTTGAATGTTAGTATTTATGTTATAAACTTAATTTTTGTTGGAATAAACGACGGATTTTTATTTTTTTTACCAAAATATAACAATTTGAGTTAGTTTTTAATGATAATTTTAAGGAAAAAAGAAACTTGTTTTGTTAAATTTATTGAAATAAAATCGCTTTTACAGTTTTATCCCTTCATTATTCTAATAACTTTACTAATATTCAATGGACTCCTCTCTTAATTTTATAAAATATACAGGGTGGGGCAATCTTCTGACATCGGAGGATTACATCGTTGTGGTGATAGATAGAACTTTATAGTTTTGTGTGAGCTAATACAGTTACTGAGAGCACATATTGAAAATACTTTCGATTCTACAGGGTGTTCCAAAACCACGTAGCAGCACAAACTTACATTTTTTTGAATGGAACGTACTATATTTTGTTCAAGAATCGAAAAGATCTCACCGAGAGCGTTACAAAAATATAGCACTCTAATATATTATAAGGGTGTTTTACAAAGATATGGCCAATTATTAGCAAAAAACACCTCCTCTTTAACACTCTGCAGAACAGTAAATTAAAATAAATCAACAGGTCTTTGTGTTCAAATGTCATATACACATCATTGGCTGTGCTCAGTATTAATTACTTTTTCATCTGTGGCTTCTTTAATACAGGGTGAAACAAAACGCAAATCAAGCAATATCTCAAAATTTTTAAATGAATCACCCTATAAATCTTTTTACAATTTGTTAGTACAATTAATGAACTTTCAAACGATGTAGTAAACTTAGGGCATTAGTTAATGGAAAATCGTAGATATTTTATGATAATGGTCAAAAACAAGTATTTTACATGAACAAATTAAATGGTATTAAATTGGTCCACCACGTCCTATCCACCTGTCGGTAAAATTTCTGGTATACAGATGCTCCATCTTGTTGGAACCACAAGTTAACTATTGTGTTTGAATCAACTTCCTAAACACAAACGAAGAATACAGCAATATTTCTTTGACATTTATTAGTAGATACTATTTTGATAATAGCCCATTTGATATAATCAAAAATATGACTTGATTATGTTTCGCCCTTTCTCAAACAAGCCTATAATAACAATTCTTGAAAGTGAAACATGAATAAATATGAAATTTTTGGTAATTCCAGGTAGGTACCTACGGTATTAGCAAACATTTTATTTCATTGATTAGATATTGTAGATGCATCCAAAATTACGATTAAAATATATGCCTTAGAAATGTTAAAATTTACAAGAGGTTGCATTTAAAAATTTAATACCATTTAATTTGTGTATGTAAAATACTTGTTTTTGACCATTATCATAAAATATCTACGATTTTCCATTATCTAATGCCCTAAGTTTACTACATCGTTTGAAAGTTTATTAATTGTACTAACAAATTGTAAAAAGACTTACAGGGTGATTCATTTAAAAATTTTGAGATATTGCTTGATTTGCGTTTTGTTTCACCCTGTATTAAAGCCACATATGAAAAAAGTAATTAATACTGAGCACAGCCAATGATGTGTGTATGACATTTGAACACAAAGACCTGTTGATTTATTTTAATTTACTGTTCTGCAGAGTGTTAAAAAGGAGGTCTTTTTTGCTAATAATTGGCCATATCTTTGTAAAACACCCTTATAATATATTAGAGTGCTATATTTTTGTAACGCTCTCGGTGAGATCTTTTCGATTCTTAAACAAAATACAGTACGTTCCATTCAAAAAAATGTAAGTTTGTGCTGCTACGTGGTTTTGGAACACTCTGTAGAATCGAAAGTATTTTCAAAATGTGCCCTCAGTAACTGTATTAGCTCACACAAAACTATGAAGTTCTATCTCTCACCACAACAATGTAATCCTCCGATGTCAGAAGATTGCCCCACCCTGTATAAAGTGATACCAACTTAGTAGCTCATGGAAGAAGATATTTGTGAGCGAATGAAGTCGTGATGTTTTTATTCAACGGTCATGCTGTAAGTGAAATATTCATACAGGAGTAGGGAAGAAATATTTGTATCATTTGCCATATTATCTACTTCCATTCCAGACGCTTCGTTTCTTCTACAGGCTGTTTTCAAATGAGGGGTCCAGCCTACTTACTTTTGGGAGTACAAGATGTTGAAGTTATGAAAAATTGAATGTTTTAATTTGATAACATTAAAATGGATGAATAAATTGCTTCGACATTTAGTACCTAGGTTGTTTTTTTAATGTAAAAGGGTATATTTTCTATTTCTTAATGGTTCTCACGTGAAAAACGCATAATCTTTAAATATCCAAATCTTTGTAGATTTCAATATTTTTAATGTTTTCAACAGCAATTTTCAATAATAAAATGACAAGTTTGGACAAATATTTTCAACAGTCTTCTCTTAATGCTTTTGCAAATATTGCTAGTTTCCGAGATACGGGGTGTTGAGAGTTTGGATTTAAATTTTGATTTTCGCAATAATTTTCTATGTTTTCACAATTTCTCTTTGAAAATTGGGAATTTTACGTTTTTTGGCATGAGGAATCATAGTTTGCACTCTAATTTAACATTGCTAATAGAGGGCGCTAGTTACACTTGTTTGTGTTAATTAAATCAAAGTAAACTTTTTTTGGGCTGAACCTACAACTGAAATAATAAAAAAATATTGAAAAGCGTTGAATTCTACAAAAAAAAGTTACTCTACTTTGATTCGTGTAACTCAATCGGTTATCGAGTTATTTGCTTCCAAAAAGCTCAATAAATTTTTTCATCAAAAATTTTATTATGCCTTAAATATGTAACAATACCAAATTTGTAAACAAAAATAAAAAACTTCGAAGCAAATGCTCAAAATGCCCACCCATTTACTTCAATACACTTTATGATCCGCTTCCGTAAACATCTCTTGATATCAAAATCTCATTCGTGAATTAAGCCGTGGTTTAATTTTTCGTTTTCTTTTCAAGTAGGCTTATGTCACTTTTAGACAGATTGTGTGGAAGCAAAATGTGGATAATAATGAGAATAAGTATTACATTAGTATACCATTTATTGACAATTTAGTAATTCACAAGTGTTATAGTTATTTATCAAATAATGCCTGAGCATAACAATTTTTCTAATAATGAGATGCGCGATATGATTTGTGTTTGCTCAGTCAAATTATAGTGGTCCAGCTGCGGCTCGAAGATATTCAAAATTATACCCAAATCGAAGGCAACCCAATTACAAACTGCACCGAAATCTTTACAACCGCTTAGGTGAAACGGGGTCTTCACGCTTTAAAACTGAACACAGTGCTACAAAAAAATCGCTGCCGATGTAGAAGATGAAATTTTAATTTGTGTTACAAAGAATCCAGATATCAGTACTCGCCGATTAAGTCTGCAAACAGGTATAAGCCAATCATCTATTTTTAGAATACTGAAGAGGGAAAAATTGCATCCATTTTCATTACACTCCTGTTCAGAATTTATTACCTCAAGATTTACCTAAGCGTCTACAATTTGCCCATTTTTTACAAGATAAACAAAATGTTAACCCAGATTTTCTGGTTACAATTTTTTTTACTGATGAGGCAACGTTTACCAGACGAGGAATATTTAATTATAAAAAAAAATTGTGGAGTTCTGAAAATCCACATGTTATGAGGACAACACATTTTCAGCACAAGTTTGAGGTTAACATTTGGTGTGGTGTAATATGTGGGTATTTAATAGGTCCTTTTGAACTGCCAACCAATTTAAATGGACCCCTTTATTTTAATTCTCTTCAAGAACATTTACACGGATTACTAGAGGATATACCTCTCGCTTTAAGACAAAATATGTGGTTTTTGCATGACGGAGCACCACCACATTATTCTTTACAAGTTCGTCAATACTTAAACGAGCAGGGTCCGCATCGATGGATTGGTCGTGGAAGTGACTTTGTTTGGCCACCAAGAGATTTTTCAATTTGGTCGCAAATGAAGGCATAAGTTTACAAAGGAAAAATTACTTCTCCTCCACAACTGCGACGGAAAATAGAAGAAGCCACTGATGTAATTAAAAATAATAGACAAGGATTATTTGATATTAAGAGATCTTTACGAAAGCGGATCATGAAGTGTATTGAAGTGAATGGTGGGCATTTTGAGCATTTGCTTTGAAGTTTTTTTATTATTGTTCACAAATTTGTTATTGTTACATATTTAAGGAATAATAAAATTTTTTATGAAAAAATTCAAATTTATTGAGCTTTTTGGAAGCAAATAACTCGATAACCTATTGAGTTACACGAATCAATGATAAGTAACTTTTTTTGTAGAATTCAAGGCTTTTTAATATTTTTTTATTAACTTAAGTTAGTTAAGTAAGTTCAACCCAGAAAAAGTTTACTACTGCGTTTTCGGAAATACTCAACTCATTTCATCGTACGTAAAAGGTCAGTAATTCGAATAAAAAAATCATACGTATAATTTATTGCACGATACATTCGTATCGTAAATACCCTGGATATTTTGGACTAGTTTCATTGTCTCCAAAATTGGCTTGATACATAATTGAATTTTCATGAAAAAATATTAATTGTTCGCCGAGAAACTGCGTCAAAAATCGTAAAATTGTTTTTTTCGCATTTTCCGTGTAAAATTCAATTTTGACCGTGTTCTCCAAAAAAATGTCATAATGGTTTCCATTACCCTAGAAAATATACGGATAGACTGTTTTTAGTGACTAGAGCGAGGTTTGGCGGTATGTGAAAAAAAATAATCGGAGGTGTTACTCTCCTCTGGTTTATCAACCTCTTTCTTGATCCGTTTATTCCAGCCTCAGCGCCATGATTTGTTTTCGAATCATCGGCAAACCAAAAGATTTTTCAAGAATCACCTGCTCCCTAATTGGATGATGATATTCACTCGCTCAGCGGATATTTTTTCCGTGGTCATGCTATCCAGACCAATTTTAAATATGGGTTCACGTAGTATTGACCTATATCTATCAGTAAGTCCTTATCGAACATTTGGCCTGATTCTATAAGAAAGTGGTTGATAGAGTGATTAGTGTAATAACGTGGTGATAAGGTGATATCAGACGGTTCACTCGAGTGAATATTCACGCAAGTGAATGCTTCATTATTCCTTCATTCCATGTTCACACGACTTAGTGTGAATGACAATTCATCTGTTCTTCTGCAAAATATGTCGTCGGGTGATGTAGTGCGTCTCGGAATTCGGAATCAGTTTTATCCGAGTGAACGTTCTCTTTGTGTGCAGACGGTTCATTTTTCGTTCATTCTGACTGGGAGTGAATGATACCGAATGTTAAATCCAACATCGTTGGATCGGTTCATTAATGAATTCATTCAGCACTCTTGTTGCATTTTGAGTTCAGATGTATCATTTCGAGTGAAAGATGTCGAGTGAAAGACAAAAATGAACAAAAAGTGAACCGTCTGATATCACCTTTAGAGATAAAATTTTAATCACTCGTCTAGTCACGCCATCCATGTTTCGGATTCTATAAAACCAAAATCAACCACGGCTATTAAACTTCGTACGCTCAATCACCGTGATTAAAGTAGTTTGAATGTGTCATGCGAAGTTAGCCGATTCTGGCGTTTTTGACAGAACTTGCGCCGAAATGCATTAACGTCAAATTGCAACTTCGATGGGGTTACGTTATGCGGCACATGTTCTCAGACTCCGAATACTGACTGTTGTGTTTTTCAAGACTACATTAGCTATTAGGTAATTATTTTCAACAGTGATAAACAACTGATTCTGTTTAGTTTGTGAAATGTTTATCAATGTTATTTTTTGTTTGCTTTCTATTTAACAATTTGTTGTTTGCTCAATAAAGTTGTGTTCTCAATCAATGTTGATAGTCTTAAAGGAAAAATTCACAACACAATAATCAACAGTAACTTGAAAATGGCGTGGGATCAGTCTTTCCCTTGTGTTTCTTCCGGCAGTCAGAATGTCACGATCTAAAAATTCAATAATTCATTGTTTCCTAGGTCATTGTCGTCATTATCATCTTCGTAGTCCTCATCATATACTCACTTTTCACTGCTTTTCACTCACTATAATTACTTTGACAATGAAAAGTAAGAGTGGTTGAAGCACAACCACCAGAGAAATCTGGTGGTTAAGACTAACCACATTTTGGAGGTTAGAATGGTTAAAAAGTTAAACACTTTGGTGTTATAGAATCCGAAATCCGATAAAGCGGTTACCTTAATCACTGACCTTGCTTTTTACCACTCAGCTGAGTAACCACTACCTTATAGAATCAGGCCGATTCTTCGGAGACCTTATGCCTCCCGATTTCAGCATAACAATTGATTTGTTGCCTCCGCCTCTACAAAAAGTTCCAAAAGCTTCCATGCCGTCCTCGTGCGTGTATAATAACAAAGAAAAAGTTTTTCTTTGGATTGCAGCATTTCTCTTCCTCCACCAGATTATCGTCATTCGTTGGCCTTATCACAGATGTGCAAAAACCAGTGAAATCCAGTTTTTCCCCATAACTATGCACTGCACTGGCAGAAATGTTTTCCAGTAGTGTCCTCCAATTGTTTCGAAAAGCAACTAGTCACAAGAGTAAAAACTTAAATCCGAAAAGGGCACGAAATATCGATGGCTTCAGGAGCATCTCTTGTTTATGCGCCATTTTCCGGTTTTTAACCGATCGTATATTTTTGCTAACTCAAGTTGATATGATCAAAGTCTTTGTCATACTGGAGATGAGAGATTAAAAAATGAATACTTATATTTTTGAATAGATGATGCTTTTACTTGATGTAGATCCATAGTAAATTATGAAATCAAACAATTTAATTTTGTTAAGTCTACATTATATTTAAACTTGCAGTTGTGACGCGTTTCGCTAACACAGTAGCTTTTTCAAACGAATGGAGGTATAATGAGAAATTTTCAATTTATACATTGCCTTAATACTAAATTATATGGATATTTAACAATAAAATTATAATCTATTTACAAGGAAATGAAATGAATTTGTCTAAATATGGGATTAACTAAAGTATTTAACAAGTTTACCTGGAAACTCATTCACAACAATCCTACAGGAACTTTTCTAGGTAAAAAAGTTTAATAAGGGAGAATTGTTAATATCAAGTTGGTCGTTGAGAAGATTATCTGAATATTATAATAATAATTACGATCCAAATTTAATTGACAACATCATAAATAAAAAGATACGAAAACATACTCTAGAACAAGTATTTCCTTCTGATAAAAACAAAAATAACCAATTTAAACGCTTAACTTACTTTGGAATACCATCCTTAAAAATAAAATCATTTTTAGAAACTTTAGACTTGAATATTTGCTTTAAAACCGACAACAATTTATCCAAATTCATTAAAAACAACAAATCCAAATCTTCAAAACTAAATACCTAAATCAGGAGTTTATAAATCAAAATGTGGTAATGACGACTGTGATAAAATTTATATGGGTAGAACTTTTAGGAATTTTAAAACTATAACTCGATTTGAAATTGGTTGATAGTAATAAATCATTTTTAGCAGCCGATTCCATAGGCGTACCTACCTGACGTGCCGGTTTGAACCCTATTTATAGTAATCATTATTGTCATAACAGGTAAAAATAATTATGCCGAGAATTCCGGGAATAATTAATACACAATGTTACTTCAGGTTGTTACGAAAAAGGTAGGTAGGTACCTCTACTTATTGGTATAAAACTGTGAGTCATTTTAAGAGCGAACAAACCTAATGCGAGTATTCTAGGACACACATTTGGGTAATTTTTGAAAATGGAGAGTCTTTCAAGATTTATTCCAGTTAAGCGAGCTGCGAAATCAGCGCTAAGCATTAGTGAAAAGATTATTGTGCTTAATGTATTTAATGCACTTAGATATCAAAAAAGTGCAATAAGTATCGATTCTACAGTGGAACTTTGTTCAAAGATGACAGGTATTGGAAAAGCAACCATCTACAGGCTGATGCGGGAAGAAAAGACGGGAACCGTGACGCCACCAAAACCATCTCCAGGAAGGCGAACAATACCGATCGATGAGGACGAAAAGGCCATCATAAGACGAAAGGTGCATTCATTCTATTTCAATAAGGAGATCCCTACTTTGGATAGAGTTTTAGGGGCAGTAAAAAAAGACTTTCCTGCAATCAAGAGAGATAAACTATGGAAAGTTCCAAGAGAAATGAATTTTAGATGGGAAAAACATAGTCGGAAGTCTCATTTGCTCGAAAAAGATGAAATAGTGTGTTGGAGACGTAATTATTTGAGAAAAATAAGACAATTTCGCAATGAAAACAAAACAATTTTCTATTTGGACGAAACATGGCTGAACGAAGGCTACACAGTTGGAAAAATATGGACAGACAAAAATGTGACTTCTCACCGGCAAGCATTTTTAGACGGTCTATCAACAGGAATAAATCCGCCCTCTGGAAAAGGAAAACGATTAATTATAACTCACATCGGTAGCTCCAATGGCTTTTTAGAAGGTGGACTATTATCATTCCAATCAGTTCGTACAGGCGATTACCACGAGGATATGAATGCTGATGTTTTTGAGGAGTATTTCGAACAAATGATAGAGCTGATTCCACCTGGCTCCGTCATTGTGTTAGATAACGCTCCGTATCACTCCAGAAGATTGGAGAAGATGCCTACAACTGCTTGGCGGAAAGCAAAAATTATCGAGTGGCTTGTGGAGAAACAAATACAATTTGAGGACAATGTGGTTAAAAAGGAGTTGCTATCAATTGTAAACACCCATAAACATCGGTTTCAAAAATATGTTGTTGACGAAATGGCCAAAAAACAAAATATAATAGTGCTTCGGCTCCCCCCCTACCATTGCGAATTAAATCCGATCGAACTGGTATGGGCTCATGTGAAAGGTTATGTGGCTAGAAAAAATACCACTTATAAAATGAGTGATGTTCAAAAACTCTTTGAAGAAGCGCTTCAAGAAGTCAACGCGGGGAAGTGGCAAAGATGTATAGAGCATGCAATAAAGGAGGAGGAAAAAATGTGGCAATTGGATAGTTTACTGGAGAAAACGGTCGAACCACTTATTATCAATTTAGGGAAAGAAGACAGTCCCTCAGATATTTCATTTTCTGATGATGATTAATTTAAAGCGAAAAAATGTAATGACTTACTATAAATTTTATAGAATTTCAAATAGAAACATTTTTCCAAATTTACTTGTTTATTGGTTGCTTTATTGTTATTAGTATTATATTTATTCAAATACAAGGGTAACAAATTATGCCACACATCCGAATGTTCACTAAATTATATAATTATTGTGTTTAATATAAACTTAAACCCACCCGAAAGCACGTACATGAGTGCAAAACATCACAGGTAGAATCCTACCGCTTATTGTTCGAGCCTTGCATGGAGGCCTCGGGTTAAGCTTTGTATTCGACGCCCTTATCAGATCTACAGGAATGGAAAGTTTAATAAATGCAAAAGGGTCTATACTTTCAATGTATAAACTATTTAAAACTTGGCAATTTAGGTGGACCACTTTGTATACGTGTTTGACGGATTTTAATGATTTATTACTATCAACCAATTTCAAATCGAGTATAGAATTTCAGAACACAAACGTAGTTATGACAATCAAAAATTAGATTCCAACTATTCAAATCATTTATTAGCAAACCAACACTCTTTCGATTCAAATTTTGAAATTTTGCATATAGAACCTAAATCCTTTAAATTAAATCTTTTAGAAGCCCTAGAGATAAATAAAAACAAATATTCAGATAATCTTAACGACCAACTTGATATTAACAATTCTCCATTATTAAACCTTTTTACCTAGAAAAGTTTCCAGGTAAACTTGTTAAATACTTCAGTTAATCCCATATTTAGAAAAATTCATTTCATTTCCTTGTAAATAGATTATAATTTTATTGTTAAATATCCGTATAATTTAGTATTAAGGCACTGTATAAATTGAAAATTTCTCAATATACCTCCATTCGTCTGAAAAAGCTACTGTGTTAGCGAAACGCGTTACAACTTTAAGTTTAAATATAATGTAGATTTAACAAAATAAAATTGTTTGATTTCATAATTTACTTTTATTTTTCACGATTTTTCTCATCTTTTTGTTCGAATGGCTTTGACGATAATGTGTAGTTGAAAAATATTTAATACATAGATACAAAATGACCGAAGTATTTTTCAGATCTCTTATACAAAACAACAGCATGCGATGAATTAATAATAATCCACGATGGATATATATTTCGTCAAGAAATAAGAAAAAAATGGATTGGAAAGTTCTTCTGGATGTGTGTAAACAGCAAAATAACCGGATGTAGATTTAAATTCCGATTGTTAGATAATCGGTTAGAAATTTTGAAATCTTCGAAACACAATCATTATCCCACTTTTAGAGGCAACTTGGAGGAATGTAGTGTCGAAATAGTTAATGTGCATTACGTGAATAAATATTCAAAAATATCGCCGTCGCTCTGTATAAAATCGCACCCCGCTCAAATGCTGACGATGTTTAATAAACCGGCCGCTCAGGATTTACTGAGCTATTTGAATTTACAATTAGTTTCCGATGGTAGTTTTCCTGATAAAACTACCGATGATACGCAAATATCTCTAAATAAAGGAAACATCGAAATTTGCAACTCGATAAGTGATCAAATTAAAAATGATAGTTCGTTTATGATAACAAATTGTCATACTGTGACGGATAAGTTGGATGAAAACAACGTGGATTCAAGTAAAAACAAAAACTATGTGAAATTTGATGATACCGAAAAAAACAACGGATTTGCTGATATTGAAATTAAACAAGAAGTAGTAGATTTGAACGAGTTTCAAATAAAAAAAGAACCTGATGACTTCGATTATTCTTTGGAAGTTGGAAACGCGTTTTTTCAGTGTAATTAACTGGATATCTTCAAAATTATTAAAACTATTATTAAAATCACTCTGGTCGGCAAAATTTGAACTCCTGTTTTTGACGTATATTCAGCAAAAAGATAAAGCGCTTGAAATATGGAGGAAGTGACAGCTTGTGATATACAAAGTCGAAATCAGTTATGTAATAATCATGTAATGATGAATATTAATACACGAGCATTGATCGGGATTTATGCGAGAGTATTAATGACCATTACATGAGAGTTGCAAACGAAATTTTTTCTAAACCCGTTAAATAATTAAGAACTATTAATATGATATTTATATTTGTATTGAACGCAATAAGAGTAATTACTCGTATTTCTATAAAAAATCTACAAAATTTAATTGATGGTATTACCTCGGGTGTTTCTATGGATATAAATATTTTATTTATATTTATACATAATAATTGTAATTAATGCGATTTCTTGAATATACACTCACCGGCAAGAAAAACGGAGCAGTTGAATTTTTTTAAACAAACTTCAAATTTTAATGCTTTGTGATGTTTTATTATTATAATATCTCACACACAAATAAAATAACATGTTTAAAATATTCTTTAACAAAAATTGAACCTTTATTTGAAGTAAAAAAGTTTATTTGAGTTAAAATAATGAACCCCATAGATCTTATTACTTGGCCGTAAAGTGCAAGTGCATAGTTGGCCATGAATTTTGAGAAATGTGACAGATCCAACGTGACAGATACGTGTTAAATTTGTGCTGCGTTTATTTAATCTATAGTGATACATTTATTTAATCTAAAAAATATATCTGTTAATCCCGAAACAGCGGCTGCTATTGTTGCGTTGCTTCAAGATGGGAGGAGTGAACGATATGTTGCCCGACAGTATAATGTATCCAATAGCACTGTGCACCGTATTTTTACACGTTTTTTGGAAACTGGAGCTTACAATAGACGACCTGGAACTGGTCCTCAACGCAGAACTAGCGCTCGTGATGATCGTTTTATCACCTTACAAAGTCTACGAAATCGTCATGATACAGCTGTTGAAATCAGAAATCAACTTCAGTACGTCCGGCAAACTAATGTAAGCGAGCGGACAGTTGGGCGAAGACTCAGGGAAGCCAACCTAACCAGTCGTAGACCTGCGGCAGGCCCAGAACGTCTTAGATATCATCGTGTTGCACGACTTCAGTTCGCCAGAATTCATGAGCACTGGGGTGAAAATGAATGGGGGCACGTTTTATTTACTGACGAGTCCAGATTTAGCTTACGGTCTCCAGATGGCCGTGAGAGAGAGTATGGCGAAGGCCACACGAGCGTTTTGCTGAATGTACCTTCAGCCCTAGGGTAGGATATCAAGGGGGATCCGTTATGGTGTGGGCCGGAATTTCTCTGGAGGCACACACAGAATTGTACATCCTTCCGAGAGGCTCCTTAACTGCTGCAAGGTACATTGAGGACGTTCTCCAAGATTTTGTTTTCCCTTATGTTGATTTTATTGGAAATGACTTTCTTCTTATGCATGATAACGTAAGACCTCATACTGCGAGAATCACTCAACAATATTTAAACGAGGAAAACATTCCTGTTATGAACAACTGGCCAGCGTTAAGCCCATATACCAACCCCATAGAACATTATTGGGACATGCTTGGGCGAAGAATGCGAAGTCGTGTTGCTGCTCCTTTAACTTTAAATCACCTGCGACAAGCTCTTTTAGAGGAATGGGAACTTATTCCACAAGCGGACATTCGGCACTTGATTTTAGGCATGCCAAGAAGGATACAGGCATTAATTCGAGCACGTGGGGGCAACACCCGTTATTAATAATGCGGCTCCAAAGTTTGGGATAGCAAGTCGTTTCAGTTTTGAATAATTTAAAGTCGTTATGACACATCAGAAATTTATTTTCGATCTGGTTTTTTAAATTGTTACAAAATGTTTTTTGTTCTCGTTTTTTAAATTGTTCGGAACACTTTTTTTCTTCAAATAAAGGTTCAATTGTTAAAAAATATTTTAAACATGTTATTTTATTTGTGTGTAAGATATTATAATAATAAAACATCACAAAGCATTAAAATTTGAAGTTTGTTCAAAAAAATTCAACTGCTCCGTTTTTCGTGCCGGTGAGTGTATATTAAGATTATTTATCGTGCAGTTTGGAAATAGAAGGAATATTTACATTCATCTCTTTATCGCTAGTCTCAATATTGTGTTGGAATTGCTGATTTTATTTTGAACCGAATTGTCACTGTATTTTTCACTGAAATTATTCATATTCCACGAGAATTTAATACCTACAGATTTTGACAAATGGAACAATTGGATAAGAATCTGGGACAAACGTCAAATTCACATCATGCTTGATTAAAAAATTATTGGTTATCATTGTTTAAAAATCTGTATCGTTATTAAAAGTCTGTATCATAATGGATCTCAATAGGAATCGGCATTTAAGTGTATTATTATAGCACGGGTGTAGAAAAAATTATTTAACGGCTTACTTTTGTATTTAATTGTAGGTTCTCCGAAAAAATTTAAATATCTCTGATATACGTAAGTCTAGCATATTAGCTATTGTACTCTTCATTTTTAATGAAGATTTCTGTATATTTTTGAAATTTCTTTGATTTGCTGATTTCAACTGTATGTTTATGGTACATTTTGATTAATACATGGTAAAAATATGTAATTAGTTGTCATTACCTTCAACCTTAAGATACCTATGCTCTTCAATTCTACGCAGATGCCCAAACAGAGTCTTCGAGGACCCCATACAATTTTTGTAATAATTGGATCCTAAAGCTCAAAAAAATGATATCACTCTAAAAGCTTCAATGAAATTGGAAAAATTAGGTGTAAACAACGTTATACTAAAAAATATTTGAAAATCTAAACACTGATTGAACTTAACTCTCATGCATATGGAATAATAAAAGTTTAATTCGACAAACATTCTAAGCAACAGATAATCTCGCATTTTTTTTCGCACCTTGAAATGATGTTAACTTTTCTATCGCTCTAAATGCCATTTGGAATAAACCTAATACATATATCCCTCATTCCTCTTGTTCTTTCTTAGAGATTTGCAATGCTGGTGGGCAGCATATAAGTACAAGTACTTTGTACTTGAGATAACCTCACAAAAAATATATAAGAACGTAAGGCCTGATAATTTAGCAGGCTCAATACTCTCCCCTTCGTCAAATACCTATATTTTTTGGGGAATATTTCGCTCAGGTACTCCCTTATCATTAAGGTATAGGGTTTTTGTTTAATGTAGGATACCTATATACTTAATCTAGATCAGGGATTTCCTTGGGGTCGATATCGGATTCCTATGGGTCGACATAAACGAAAACTGATTTTGGGGGTCGACGAAGTCTAAAAATCGACCCCTATTAAATAATAATAATTAATATTAATACACGAGTTCTTATTTAAAACTTTCAAGATAGGTAGGTAAGAACTGTATTGTTTATGTTGTGTTACGTGTACTAAGAAGAATTCATATTTTTGTAGGAAATAGCATTGTTATAGTACTGTAAAGTCTCAAGTACGTACAAGATGAAAAACTCGGCAAGCGAGCGTACGTCTTTCAGGCGCGTTTTGACTTGCTCTCTATTTGACGCTTACGCAATTTAACACGAAAGAACTCATGATCAAGTTGCAAGTCCAAACATGTTCATGATATTTTACTATTTAACGAGCTTGCACTTAGATTGAAAGTTCATTTGCGTTTTGAAATTCGTTAGAGCTTGAACGATTATATAAGTACTTATTTATTGCAAGAGATTACAAAGTTATTACAGAGCTTAATCAAGTGAAGTAATGTGATTGAAAAAGAATTTACAAAATGCTGAGTTAATAGCATAACCATAAAATATCTGTAGTTAATGAAAAATTAACAGGGTAAGTACCAAACAGTTTTTATCCGGCACAGCGCATCAGCATTGCCCCACTGTGTGATAGTGATCAGTTGAGCTATCTGTAGATTGTTTGCAACAGTTTGCAGTTGCCTCAGTTGTTTCAATTGTAAAAATTGACCAGTTAATTCAACAGTTTATTAAAGTTTTTTATTTAGGTATTTCTTATTTTTTCATTTGCAGGATTACTGAGAGTTATGATGGCGGACACGAAAAAAAATGCTGACAATACAGTTTGGACTACTTAAGTCCGGATTTATTGCATCTCCATCAAATCAACACTTGCCTATGTGTCTCATATGTGAAAAAGTATTCAGTAACGATGCCATGAAGCCTTATTAAGAGTACATGCTGACAACAAAAGTAAGCCCTTGTCATTTTTTCAAGCACTTGAAGAAAAAACTAGACAAAAGGCCATCAATAAGATCGATGTTTGCGTCACATCTAAAAGTCGATAATGGTTTACGAGCGTCTTATAATATATCTTTACTAATAGCGAATTTGGGGAGACCCCACACAATTGGAGAGCAGCTTATCTTAACAGCCATTGCGGAGGTCTTTAACAATGTATTGCACTGTTACGAACTCACTGATTCCGAAGGAAGCCGGTTCTGTCGCAAACTATGAATGCGACCTTTCTAGAATGGCTCTCGGAACAGGTAATGTTCGACACTGTTCTCAAACAGCGTACCAGGCCAATGATTTATCTCTAATGATCTGGAATTATAAAGTATACGCTGAGGTGGTATATTCAAGAATTTTCTAGAGATTCGAAGGACTATATATACGCGGGTTTTCGAGTGAATCGGGAGTTGTTCAGTATACAGTGAATCGGTAAACAGTTTCAGTATACAGTGAGTGAAGAGAAAGTGAATATAAATAGTGTTGAAGATAAATTAGGACAATTATCATACCGAGTGTAGATAAATTAATAGACATTAAGTAGTGTGTATATAAATTAAGTTTATTATAGTGTGTAAGTGTTTCTTTAATAAATCGATAGTAATTATCCATAGGGAGTGTATAATTTTATCCCACGGTAAAAACTGTTTAAATAAATAAGAAAAACTTTACAGCACAAACCCGCACATGATATTTTAAAGAGAAGCAATAACACTGTTCAGAGACGCATAGACGAGATCGAACGCGATGTGGAAAATATTTTATGCAAGTTCTTTCAGACCAACAGATTCTCTCTCCAGTTGGACGAGTCTATATTACCCGGCAATGAAGCTCTGTCGTTAGGATATGTTCGATATATCAAGGATGAAAATATCTGACAAGAACTGCTTTTTGCTACGTATTCAGAGACCGATACCAGAGGAGAATCGATTTTCAGCCGTGGAACATTTTTTTACTGACAAAGCTATTCCACGGAAGAACATTTTTTCTGTTGCGATTGATAGTGCACCGTCTATGGTTGGTCGTCATCGTAGTTTTATAGCTCACTTAAAGCGACAACTGCCTGATGTAACGGTTATTAACTGCGTGATTCACAGGCAGCATTTAGTAGCAAAAAAGCTGAGTCCTAGATTGCATAAGTCTGTACAATATATAATAAATGCTATCAACAAGATTCGAAGCAATTCTTTGAACTCGGTTATTTTCTCAGCTATGTGAGCAAATCGACGAAGTCTTTACTCGATTACTTCTGCTCACTGAAGTTCGCTGGCTATCAAGAGGCTCCTGCTTAGAAACATTTTCAGCCATTTTTGAATCTGTGTTGGAGCTTCTACAAGAAAAAGATCCGAATCTGGAAAAAAAACAGATATTTATTACTTGACTGATATCTTTGGAATGTTCAACAAAGTCAATTTGCAGCTGCAGGGTGTCGATCTTAACTTGATTAAAACAAAATCAATAATATCGGCCTTCGTGGGTAAACTAATCCTTTATAAAGCTGGAGACACTGCTAGACCTTCCTCCGCTACATTGTGTCATAATGTGCGAAGCAAGGGCAGCACTAACCCGACTGGAAAAAGCATCAGACCATGACGTGGCACATGGAAGAGGACACACAGAGATAAGGCATGTGGATGATGACATTTTCAAAATGCCAACAGACCACATGACCACCAAATATATCTTCCGCAAAAACTTCGAGATTGTCATCGAAGATCGAAAGGAGCTTGAGGAAGAGAACGCCCCACCACTTAGTAGAGCGAATGAACTGATCTGGTATATAGACGGATCAAAAAATGAACTCGGCACCGAAGCGAGCATATACAGCAAGACGAGCAAATATGAAGGGATCGTCTCGCTTGGCAAATACGCTTCTGTATTTCAAGCAAAGGTCTATGCAATACTTGCATGTGCAAGTGCTAATAATATGACAGCCTACAGGCTACACTTCAGAGCTATAGGGTGACATCTCGGCTGGTATGGGAATGCGGCGAAAAACTTAGAAGACTGGCGACTCGGAACAGTGTAACACTGGAGTGGGTCCCAGGTCATAAAGGAATCGCAGGCAATGAAAAAGCTGACGAACTCGCAAGAGTAGCATCGTCAACTCTGATGAACGGACCCGAACCTGCTGTGGGCATCCCCAGATGCTTAACGAGGTCATGGTTAAAAGGGTGGTTGGAAGAACAACACAATAAACACTGGAAGAATACGACCAGGCAAATACATGGGAAGAAATTCATAAAAGAACATTCAGAAAAAGTAGCGAAAGAACTGCTCTCAATGAGCAGGAACAAACTACGCACCATAACGGGGCTACTTACGGGGCACTTTCCCACAAAGGGCTGTATAACGGAGACCTTACATGCAGAAGATGCAAAAAGGATACTGAAACAGCTCTGCATATACTATGCAACTGTGAGTCGCTGGACCACAGAAGGCAGAAACTGTATGGCAGAAGACTACTACAACCAACCAGCAAATAACCTGTATGTGCTAATACAGGGAACGGATTGGCTGAACAGGCCCAGGAGGCTGAGGTGGTACCGGCGAAGTGACGGCTCCTTGGAAGAAAATCCTTTATAAACAAAATTTAGGTAGAAAAGAATATTCGCAGTTTCCTCATTTGTCAAAATTACCAGAAATGCTCTAAGATTATGACATTCTATTATATGTCACTCACTTGGACGCATTACACAAGGATTTTACGTAGAGGTTGAGGGATTTTTTAAATTTACAAATTCCTAAATGGATAATAAATCCGTACAATAGCACAGCCATAGAAGAAGCCAATGTGAAAATGCAAGAAGAGTTGATTACCATTAGCACAGACAAAGAGCTCAAGCAGAAGTTCAACCAAGGCTACCAGAAGTTCTGGTTGCAACGCAACATTGAAACACAGTATCCTTCATTGTAAAACATTGCTGAAAAATACCTTATCGTTTTTCCATCATCATACCTAGTTGAAAAAAGCTTCAGTGTAGTAACAAACATTTTGGCGAAACAAAGAAACCGTTTGAAAATCAACGAACGTGGAGATTTAAGGCTGCAACTCACCAAAATTGAACCGGATGTAGCTAGATTAGTAGATAGTCACCAGGTTCATCCATCACACTGGATGTTTTATTTTCTCTTTGCGAATTAATACTTTAAAAAAATAATTTCTCACCTACTTAATATTCCTTAAGTACTTAATTTGTAATAATAATTATTAATTAAACTTGATATTCACTGAATTGCATGTTTTTTAATTTTGTTGAATTTTGATGAGAAAATGAAGTCAACTTCACTCACTCAACCCATTAGTGCCCGTATCTTTTTTTGATTTGATTTTTTGAAAACTATATAAATTGAGAAATATATATATAATAAACAAGATATATTTGTTGATATATCAATTTTATTTTACCGGGAAAAACAAAAAAAAGGTGGCACATACATGTGCCACTGGGCAAGTACCATATCAACAAATGAAAATGAACACATTCTAAAATCGAAATCAACATTTGTTAATAAACGCAATATAAAAAAAACTATTGTTTATGGTAATTCTCAAAGCAGATGTTTGGATGAAGGACTACTTTGCAGGTATTGCACTCGAAACTTAGGACAGGCTCTACATCTTTTCCATTTCGCACTACCTTTGACTATCAAATGATTTATTTCGTTAACATGTATTTGACGGACAACAGGAGATAACTGCATTGATGATGGTCCTGGTTTCAATGGTGGCTGTTCATAAGTTACTAACAGATACAAAGTGACTTGTCGCCGGAATTCAAGAAGTGGCATGTTTTTGTTTTCACATCTTCTTCATAACAGCCATGCTTGTACACAAGATTGATCTATTGCCCAGCTAAAGAAAGGCCACCACCATTTTTTAGTTATTGACAAGAACTGATCATTCAAATCAACGCCTCCCATATTTTTGTTATAGGCAGCAATGGGTGCAGGCATTTGTATATGGATTTTCTTCCTTTCACGTTTAGAATATCTTTCCAGTTTTCATAGGTTTGACATGAACGCAGTTGGATATAGCAGTCACAACGGCATTATCATTCCAACGCACGAGTACTAACTTTTCATCGGTGTTGGGCTCCATTGTTCCTCGGCTTGTTTTAGCGAATGATTTGGCATCCGAAAAATTGCCTGCTTTTGGCACTCTATTTTGTCGCAAGGTACCAGCTTAAGATTCGTTGGCACATGTATGTGCCGGTGGGCGTTAATGGGTTAACCAAGTGCAAAGTTTTCCAACCTTAGTACCTAGGTATTTTGTATCAATAGGAAAAAACTAAAGGATAGGCCCCCTTATTCATAATAGTCTGCTTGAAACTTGAGACATTGCTAATTCTCACTCTGTCTTCTTCTATCGACCTAAGTTGGAATGAAAAATAACACTCTGTAGCAGCTGTTTTAAGTTAGCGGACCATTATGAATAAGGGGGCTGATCTTAAAAGTAGGAAATTTGGCCATGGGGGTCTGAGGTAACAGTTCATTTTGGAAAAGGGGTCACTTATCCAAAATAGTTTGGGTATCCCTGATCTAGATCAATCCCTCTTCAGCTATAAAAAACTACCGATATGTAATCTTATGTGGTGGAGAGCCGGCTTAAAGCTAGATAGTTTCATTTTCAACAAGTACAAATCTGTTATGTAATACCATAGTCAATCCTACTAATATTTCATTAGTTCGGGACGAGTTGGTTACGTTTGGGTTTGTGTTAAGCAGTGTTATACATCTATAGCTTTGGCATTTTGTTGGATCTCCTTTCTTTAGTATTGGTGTTATCCAGCCTTCTCTCTATTCCATAGGGATATCTTCTTCATTCCATATTACAGCTATTAACTTGTAGATTGTGTTAAGTAATTTTTCTCCCCCAGTCTTTATTAATTCGTTCACGATCTGATCAGGAAATGTAGTTTTGTGTACGCGCGATAATTTTTTTTTCAAGAGTATAGGTAGTAGCAGTTAACATTAAAAATATGTATGCATGGTACTTTGATGGGAAGTTATTAAAAATTTTAAGAAAAAGTAAACTACACAAAAAACATTATCACTTTAAAATTGTCTAAAGTAAATGTTCGAAACCGTGTTTTTAAAGTACCATACATATTTTTCATGTTAACTGCTACTATACCGTAAAACTGTTCATCTTAATACTAAAAAAAATAACTTCCATACACCCAACTACATTTTTCGAACGTAATTTCATTAAATAATAATCATGTAGTTAATCACTAAAATGTCATTATCTCTGAAACCGTTAAGATTTGGGGATACTAAAGTGTGTACCTTTTTTGTAGTAGTGATGTGGCTTCAATTATTGTTCACAAAAGTCGCGCCAATGTGGAAGGCAAAAAAGTTTTGTGTACATTTATGCCGCATACGTGGTCTATGTTGCTCCCTCTACAAAATACATCGAAATAGGTACAAAATTATGATTTCTCATATCCAAAAACCAAAACATTAAATTTTTGTGCATATACGTCAAAAAGCGTTAAAGCATTGTAAAAAACGAAAAGTGAAATGTCTTGCTTAACACCCTGTATCTCTTTTAATATCAACATTTTATTGGGGCTAGTTGATTAAAATCTCAATATTTTAAAGTGAAATTGTACTGTACTCCTTGTATGTATTGTAAAAAACGAAAATTAAAATTTCTTGCTTAACACCCTGTATCTCTCTTGATATCAACATTTTATGGGGGCTAGTTGATTAAAATCGCAATATTTCAAAGTGAAATTGTACTGTACTTCTATGTACAATTACTTAAGGACCACCCTGTATATGAAAAATTTCACATATCAATCACTTGAAATTACATAGAAAGACATAAACTGTCGTTTACATTTATTTGGTAGGAACAGTAAAGTGCTCTCTTTAATTTTGGTAAGGTGATGTCCTCTCCTCCTTATTCCATCTATCTTAAAATGTATTAACAAAAACGGTAATTTAGATGTACATTTTCAATAAAAAAATCATATTTTAATACAAAATATCTTTCTATACTAATTAATATGAAAAATAGCTGTAATTTTTAAAATGTAATAGAATTAAAGCTGTAGATCTATAATAACGAGAAGTTATACAGTTTTGTTTATTTTGAAAAACTTTGTTGAATAATAAAATCTGATTTTCTATCAATAAGTTATTTGATTTCAAAAATTATAATGAATTGGGATAACATATACCTTGTTTAGACTATTATCATGCTTAAATAAAATCTATTTCCTAATTCCAATAGGATATTAAATATTGTAAATAATTTCAATTTTCAATTCCCAACGAAGCTCATGTTATTGAAAATGCAGAGTTTTCTGTTAATTTTATTATCAATCTTATTTTGAAGTGAAAGAACCCAATTGGCGATTCGATCATTTATAAATAGACGAGATTGAGACCAGTGTTGCCAACTATATAAATAGCCATTCCACCAGATTATGAAACGGACTTTCAGAATATTACTTGATTTTTGTTCAACCCAAACTAAACATCCCTAGTACTTTGTTTTACGACAGATAAAAATGATTTAAAAATTTTAGTGAACGAGCCCATTTCCTAAAGTAAAAAAAATCAAAAAACATTTTTATTTTCAAAGTCCTAGAATATTTTGGACTGAGATGAATATATACTGAAAAATAAAAAATTCCATCTTTTGGGGGAATTTTTTTTCTACCAAAAAGATTTGAAAACTATTCAAAACTATCACAATATCAATTACCAACATAATTTATCTAGAAAGACTTCACTCTAAAGATTCGCAAGTTGAAAATTTAAATAATCCCAAATCCTCAAAATTGAAAATAAAAATAATTTTTTCAGATTTTCAATTCTTCTCGAGGTATAAAATATTTAATATAATTTGAAAATTCTCCATTTATTTTTTTCTACTGGAATTAGAAAAAATTACTTGGAATCATCTACATTTCGTACATTATTATCATCATCACTGTTTTCAGCATCAGATTCATCAGAACTCTTCTCTCTCACCTAGGTTTTTTTTTTCTGAAATATCCATTATATACAGTCCTTTTCAGATAAAAGTATCCACCTTTAATAACTTTTGTAATACTGGTATTTAGAAAAAATCCAAAAACACGTCAATTTATGTTGGAAGGGGCAAGCATTATGGCTTATTTAAACTTATGGCTTATTTAAACTTACTGGAAAAGCCACCCCCTCACCCCTAGCAGCATATCCTTTATTTTTTTAAATTACTTTTCATATTTTTTATGTAAAATTTGGATACTCCTCTTTGAGCTGATTTCAAAAATGTATAATACTTGTAGGTTAAAGTGGTTAGTTTATGAGATAAACAATTTTTCTTTTAAGAGCACAAATTTTACTTATTATTTACTTTCACCTTATTTGCCTGTACTAAAATGGGTTGTACAACAGTTCAAACTCTTTAATCTTTTTAACTGTGCTATTTATTCTACTTAAAAAATCCAAACAACAAAAAACTCTACTTTTTATTAAAGTTTGACATTGTCAACTAGAATTTGTAGTCACTATTGATAGTGTAATTTGATACATTATTCATTTTGTTTCTCTGAAATGGTTTACTCTTTGCAAAAAAGAATTGAAATTGTAGGTTTATACTACCAAATTAATAATTGTGCAAGAGCTGCTGCTAGAATATTTAACGAATTACATGACGGAAGACATGCAACTCATAAGTATGTAATTCAACTGATGGAGAAATTTACCACAACAGGGTCTGTTTGCAATAAAGTGCATAAGCGAGAGGGACTCGTAAATAACGAAGCAATCCAAGTGGCAATTTTAGGGCAAGTCAGCTTAGAGGCTCAACAACCCCAATCGTTGTCAACAATAAGTAGAGCGATCGGTGTTTCATCTTCTACAGTTTTCCGAGTTCTACATAAATTCAAGTACCACCCATACAAAGTTAAGTTGGTGCACGAGTTGAATGAAGATGATTTTGATCGTCGTCTAGAGTTTTGCGAATCAATGACGCAAATTATCAATAACAATCCACAATTGTTAAACAATATTTGCTTTTCTGATGAATGCTCATTTTCATTAAATGGCTTAGTAAGTAGGCATAATTGTAGATATTGGGCTGAAAGTGATCCACATATTATGCGTGAATTCCATACACAACATCCCCAAAAGTTAAACGTTTGGTGTGGTATCCTAGGTGACCACATTGTCGGACCTTTCTTCATCAACGGAAATTTAAATGGTGAATCATATCTTGAGTTACTCAGGGAAGGGGTTGACCCACGTATTACAACAATAATAGAAAATGATGATAACCTTTCCGAAGATTTACTGGTATTTCAACAAGACGGAGCTCCCCCACACTATGCTATGCCTGTCCGACAATTTTTAAACGAAACATTCCCCGCTCGTTGGATAGGTAGAAGGGGGCAGATGATGGAGTGGCCACCTAGGTCACCGGATTTAACACCCCTAGACTTCTTTTTATGGGGGTATTTAAAAACAAAAGTTTATGCTACCCAACCAGAATCTCTGGATGATTTACGAGAGAGGATAGAAAATGAATGTCGACAATTAAATCCAGCCGTATTAAGCAATGTCAGAGAGGCATTTCAAAATAGATTATACCATTGTATGGAAGTGAATGGTACTCATTTTGAACACTTATTGTAACTTCATAATAAATAGCACAGTTAAAAAGATTAAAGAGCTGTTGTACAACCCATTTTAGTACAGGCAAATAAGGTGAAAGTAAATAATGAGTAAAATTTGTGCTCTTGAAAGAAAAATTGTTTATCTCATAAACTAACCACTTTAACCTACAAGTATTATACATTTTTGAAATTAGCTCAAAGAGGAGTATCCAAATTTTACATAAAAAATATGAAAAGTAATTTAAAAAAATAAAGGGGATGCTGCTAGGGGTGAGGGGGTGGCTTTTCCAGTAAGTTTAAATAAGCCATAATGCTTGCCCCTTCCAACATAAATTGACGTGTTTTTGGATTTTTTCTAAATACCAGTATTACAAAAGTTATTAAAGGTGGATACTTTTATCTGAAAAGCACTGTATATATTAAATATATATCATATATATTATAATAAAGTATTCATAATAAGAATGACCCAAAAGTCTTATAGAGTTTTCAGGTGATAATTTATTATTCGCCAACAAAATAAATACGACCCTGTCATCTCTTATGGCTTTATCGCATGTCATTATTCCATCTCAGGTCAGGACAGTTTTTTAGATCGTGAAAAGAACTATAGTACTATATAGATCTGGTATCACCTAGTTGGCAACATTGATCAATAGTGGCATGTTAAGCATAACTCACGTTAAGGAACTTTTCATCATTCCAGAGAAAAATACTACGAAAAGAAAGAGCCAAACAGAATAAATTCATTATTTCGCTTAGGTAATGTGCATATCAATAAAAAATAAAAAGTAGTGATCGCATTTTCATGTTGAAGAATGTCAATATTTATAATTTAAATTTGTTGTGTTGATTTTTATCTATATAGGTATGCAGTAAACGAAATAATGAATTTATTCCGTTTGGCTTTTACACACTGTATATTGTGCTGACAATTTTTCCAGTTTTAAATATGTTCTAACACGTCTATTTTTACTACACAATTAACTTAATACCTTCATTTTACTTACATTGTACAGTTTATGAAAATAAATTTATCATTATTACCAATTTTTTGTGCGCCCTTGACTTAATTTGTTCTATTTTTATATGCTAGTACTAATTGCTTTTTATAAGATATCATATAACTTGCCGACTATAGTTTATTTCAACAAGTACATAGAGTACTGGAATGCAATAACCCCCTACCTAGCAGGTGTTTATCGGATTTCACAAAGCTTTACCCGAAATCTGGACCATTAAGTATAATCGGAAAAACGATTATTTTAAACGTATTTCAGTATGTACAGAAAGAAAATCGCATGTCATTAAACACGCCTTATTTAGTGTGCCTTGTGGACTATGGATCATAATGTACACAATGTTATTGAAAATAAATCATTTACCTACTTATTAATGTAGTTAGCTCTAACACAACTGATAGTGAATCAAGTATAAGTGACAATGATAACAGTGACGACCACTAACTTTCTGCATATATTATGATCTGTATTTTTCGTTTTTAATCAAAAAAATGATTCTTGCTGTACCTATATTGTTTTTCACATTTTCTTGCGATTATATTTATCACTCGATCACTAGCAATATAATATATTTTCAAACAGTTAGATACTATTAAATAATTGTAAAATATTTCGTCAAATTTGAGTACAACTCTGCAATATCCTGTTAGTTAGGGGATTATTGCATTCCAATACTCTGCACTTATTGGAATAAACTATTATATAGTACAAGTTGAATGATTCCAAACGTTGGGTTGTATTTAGTATCGTAAACTTTTTATATACAGTGTGACCCACTTTTAATGGAAACACCCCCCTAAAATTTGAAGTTGTAAACAGATTCTAATAAATTTTTTTTTTGAAATGTCAAGTACTAAAAGATCTACCTTGGGACAAAATTTTAAATGTTTATTCCAATTTTCAGGGCATACTACGATATTTTTTCTTAGTCGAAAATCGAGATTTTTTATTAGCGAATTTTTTATTGAAAAAATCACTACGCCACTGGATTCAGAGTACCTCTAAACAGGTGTGACCAAAATTTCATGAAAAAATATTCATTAATAACAAAGTTATGACAACTCAAAAATTCGAAAACTCACACAGCTAACAGTCACAAAAAACACCCTATATCAACAGATATAGCCATGAGAATATTTTTTTATGATTTCAACAATAAAGTGCCGCCAGATGAAAAAAAAAACAGATACTTAGCGTAAATTTTTTTAATGAAAATAATGGAATTACATTCACACAATTCAACTAATAATGAAGGAAAAAATTTTAATTAACGTAACTATGAAAAGTAATTATTGAAATGTTTCGATTCAGTGCAACAATTGATTCAAACTCATATTCTAGAAGCCTCTACTAATCCACCACGTATTTCGATACATTTGTCGTAGCGCTTACGAATGTTTCTGATTACGTTCCTTTGTTCTTGTGGGGTAATATCTGCACATACCTGTCGAATTCTTGCACAAAGTTCATTTCTATCTCTTGAGCGGTTTTTGTAAACCTTTTGTGTGTGAAGTCCTCAGAGAAAAAAGCCCAAAACTTGAGGTCTGGAGATCTGGGTGGCCACTCTATAAACGGACTACCACGGCCTATCTATCGGTTTGGAAAATGTTCGTTAAGCCATTGCCTCACAGCTCTGGCAAAATGAACTGAACATCCATCTAACTGGACAATTAAATTTGATCGTTCATGGATTGGAAGCTCGTGAATAGCATCCCAAAACTATGTGTTTAAAAATTCTAGAAACATCTGCGCATTATGTTTTCCTCAAAAAAGAAAGGACCAATATTACGTTCGTTTAATATCCCACACCAGACGTTGATTTTTTGGGAAGTTTTTTTTTCTCATCTGGCGGCACTTTATTGTTGAAATCATAAAAAATATTCTAATGGCTATATCTGTTGATATAGGGTGTTTTTTGTGACTGTTAGCTGTGTGAGTTTTCGAATTTTTGAGTTGTCATAACTTTGTTATTAATGAATATTTTTTCATGAAATTTTGGTCACACCTGTTTAAAGGTACTCTGAATCCAGTGGCGTAGTGATTTTTTCAATAAAAGAATCGCCAATAAGAAATCTCGATTTTCGACTAAGAAAAAATATCGTAGTATGCCCTGAAAATTGGAATAAACATTTCAAATTTTGTCCCAAGGTAGACCTTTTAGTACTTGACATTTCCGAAAAAAAAATTATTAGAATCTGTTCACAACTTCAAATTTTAGGGGGGTGTTTCCATTAAAAGTGGGTCACACTGTATATATATATATATATATATATATATATATATATATATACAG
>CAJUYG010000484.1:193155-206704 GCA_910591675.1 Galerucella calmariensis
AATAATATGTTAATTGTTGAAAATGAAGTAATTAGTGAATTAATGATGTATCTTGAACATTAAATTTCGTCGAAATCTAAACTTTCATCTTCATCGATGTTGTCTTCGACGGAGGCTCCGTTCGTACATGAACTGAGGCACCCCACACCCAGTCGTGCATCGGCAAAGATCATTTTCAAAACGGAGTCGGGAGCAACAGGGTCGTTCGTGTTAACTGGGTTAAGGATCCCTTCTTCTCCCTTGACCCAACCCCATTGGATGGCCGGTAGTGGGCTGCCGGGCCACTGTTGTATCTGTAAGAAAGTAATGAGACCGATGTAAGAATTCATCACAAATTAATATTTGTAATTTAAGGAAAGCAGTAGGTATTTAAAGCTACATGTGAATGGATTTCCTGTAGATATACTTTGTGCGAGTGTTGCTTTGAAGCTCCTTTGGTAGAAGGAAGATTTGCCATGTCTGATTTGGGCTTCATTGACGCTTCCAAAAATGCCGAATACCTATGTTCGTTCAGGTTGTCTTGATGAGCAGGCGATTTGTATATATATCCAAAAAAAGCTTCTCGCCAGCCTGTTCAATATCCTCTGGTGATGCTGAGGGATCCTTGAATATTGTTGAAATGTCTTGAATAAGGACAGGAATTTCTGTGAAGAACTTAGCGATTCCCACTTTACTCTTTCCATGTATCGCCGAGGTGGTGTCGCATCTGGAGAAGGAGAATCGTTTTGGCGATTGGAAGTTGTTGAAGCTGCCGCACTGGAAACAATTTGGTCTTCACATTCCCTAACCATGGCCTGGCTTCATAAAGTACATATTGATTGATTGTGGTGCCAATCCAATGAGGAGAACTATCAAGTCCACATCTTCTCCAACTATTACTACAGTTGGATGTACAGCAGCTTTATCCAACCCACACCTCACAATAGTGCCGTCAGCATCCCCTGTAGCAATAGTTGTTTCAATCCCGGCTGCTGTCATTTTCTCACTGAGCAGGTGAATCAGCCTCGTTTTGTTCCTCTCATTAACAAGAAAATGCTCCTGTTAAACTGTGATGGCCGTGCTTTCATGGCCTATGAAATGTCGGAGGACTGTTTCCACTTCATGCGGTGAAGAAGCAAACCGCCATCTACTACAACGGTGCTCTGGGTGGGATCGAGAGTTGCGTTGTCCTCTGCTGGCAAAACATCGTAGAGGGCTGATTTTTTTCCTTTTCACATTCCGCCTTCGTTGAACAGAGTCAAAGGGTATGGAGTTAATTCATATGCTAAAAGCTCTCCTACATCGCTTTCGTTCTTTTTTACTATGACAGTTCATTGAAAAATTGGGTTAATAGTAACTTTCTCACCATGGATTTTAAATAGGGGTGCTCATACTGGCTATTGACATATCTCCATATCTCCTATCAAAAAAAGTATGGGACCTTTTTTATAGAGACCTATCTGTTAAAATATTATAACTGCATACATACCTACTAGTGCAAAAAACAAAACTTTTACTTTTGATATGTTTACCAAATAGTGTCTGTGGCTCCGGTACAAAAGAGCGATGTACGATATAGCGACTATAAAATCGCGATATTCAAAAACAGCGATAGACAAAATAGCGACATCACAAAAAGGCGATAGTACAAAATAGCGATATAGAATGGAGCGATATGAAGTAAAAACAGTGATTGTCATCGTCAATGTCAAATTAAAAATATGGAAAGTCTGTCGCAAAAAAATAATCCTGTTCTATTCCACGAGGGTAATCGTTACCGAAAAGATAAATCGTTTATTGAAACTACTAATTGGAGATGCTCCAAAACGGGTTGCAAAGGAAGGTTGAAATGGTGAAACTATATCTGGAAAAACAAGAAAAACGACACCCCATAATCATGCTCCGAATCCGGCGCAACACAAAATTGATCAATATAAAAGCAAAATAAGAACAAAAGCGAAAGAAGCATTAGAGATTCGGCCGAGAAGCATAATCAACTCCAGCAACTTAAGCGCAGAAGAAATGGTGCTATTACCTTCTTATAATGCATCCAAAAAAATTATTAAAAGACAAAGGGCATACGGTGAAGGAACATTAACAAATTTTATATCTGCATCTGAGGTTAGTATTTTGGGGAAACACAAAATAACGAGCATTGGAGACCTATTTCTTTTGTATGACTCTGGAGAAGATTCAAATTTCAGAATTTTGTTGTTTTTTTCTCATATTGGTGTCACAACGTTCAATTTTTGGTTTTAAAATTTTGAGTAATTCATCAAATGAACAGATTGACATTCTGAAGTAATTATAAAATCTTTTGTCATCCTGCCGGAGTTTGCCAAATAAATTATAAAAGTTTCCTTCCCGTCTTCGCGCAACCAAAAGTGGATGTATCCAAAGCGATCGTGCCTTCCTACGTCTTCTTCTTCTCCTTCTCAACATAGAAAGGAGTAATGCTTCTTCTTCGAAATCCATATGAACTCTGGCAAGGGATACCACAAGGTTCAACCGCAAGGTGCAGTTGACGTGACCAAATTTTTGTGGTTGTCTCGACTGCAAATATGTGGTCCGTGTACGGTCGCTCTTATTGTGGTAGCGCCGACTTAATTATACCTGTGACCTGTAAATTAATAAAAGTTCCTAAACATTTAAAAAAAGTTATGCTTCGCTGCTTTGAGAAACATATCCAATATTTTGTGGACTAATAAATGTTTGTCTGCAGGCTTTATAGAATTTCACTTTCACCTTCCCTCCTAGAATGTCTCTCTTTTGATGCAAAATCTTTTGAGCACGAGTGTCTTTCCTTTTTTCTGCAGCACATATAATAGTATTTAATCCTTTCAATGTCGGGTTTTGCGTCACAAGTTTGTCTTTTTCTTGCAAAGTCTGACCACAAAATAAACACTCCATCGTTTACACAAAAAATCTCAATAGACACACACACACATCCAAAATATTATCTACCTAATCGCAGTTAAAACAAAGACTGTCAGCAACTGAATCAAGTAATAGACAGGTCGCATTGTGCGTATGCGGGAAGCGGAGAAAGCACAATAATTAAACGCGGCTGCAGAAACTTTCAAGTTTGCGTATTTATTACTCAAAAACTATGATACTTAGAATAGTGATTCTTGTTTTAAAAACTTCCTGGAAGCTTTAGCTTTATTTGGTACGCAGATAGTTTAGTGGAATTTTGAAAAATAAAAAAGTTTCTCGATCACTGAAAATAGTTGCCAAAAAAAATTGGATTACATTTTACAAAAAAACTAGGCTTTATATGGTAATATAATGAAACTAACGCAGTAATCTTCGCTCATGTTTTGTCTACCAATTAAAAAAAACTTGAAAATATCTTGTTTAGTTCCAGAGATATCGCGAGGTATGTGTGAAAAAGTAATGAATCATAATTTTGACAGATTTTTGACAAATTTCGCAATAAAAAGTGTTGGCCCTATTAAAAAATGTTGTAATTGCTGATTTCAGATGGTCAAGGACCTACTCTACCACATGTGGTTATACCTTGAAAAAAATCGAGATGGAAGCGACTTTTTCTCCGTTTTTCAGTCGACTATAAGTTTCGTACCCCCAAACGATGTGCAATTTGCTATGGAAATTATCCAAGAAGATGTTCCCCGTGAGCTGGACCCCATTGTAGCATACTGGTAAGAAAATGATGTCGGAAGGGGGCTTCATCAGGCCAAACCAAAATTTCAAATTTCAATATGGAATGTATACGGGAGGGAATCCTCCTCTATTGAGACTTGGAGTAATGCCTTCCAAAATGCCATAGAATGTCAGCACCCAACTGTGCATAAACTGTTGGATCACATTCAAAGTGATCAAAAGATAACAGAAGTATGACGAAATATTGATCAGGCATTAAAGAAACTGAAGCAAGAAAAAAATATACTATACAAAAATACCGTTTTAATAATATTGTTAAAGAATACACATTTAGAAATGTCAAAGAATATCTTCAGGCAATTGCTTTAATTTTAGTACTTTAGATTTGTTTAATGGTATTGTTTTTTTGTTTTCTCTCAATTAATATGAATTTATTTATATTTTTTCAAATATTCTTTCCGTTTGTTCATAAGTTCTAGGACCCAATCTACTCAACGATACGGATTTTACGGCTATAAACTTAAAGCCAACAGGAACACTAGCTGCACTGTTTTCTACCTTTTATATATGGATGACATCAAAATATACGCATCAAACCAGCGTCAAATTCAACATTTACTTAATATCACTGGAAAATTCTCCAGTGATATACAAATGGGATTTGGATTAGACAAGTGCAAAACCTTAAATATCGAGAAGGGTAAAATCGTTAACGGAGATGTGTTACTACCCAATGGGAATATTATAACTGCCATGCAAAATGGTGAAACCTACAAATATCTAGGATTTCAGCAAGCTAAGCTACTAGACCAAAAGCAAAAATCAAAATTAGGAACCAGTTCACTCAAAGGGTAACTATTTTATTGAAATCCCAGTTGAACGCAGGAAATCGGGCAAAAACAATTAACACCTACGCCATACCGATCCTGACATACTCATTTGGAATTCTGAAGTGGACAAAGACAGAACTGGAGGATATTCAAAGAACAACCCGTACCATGATGATCAAACACAAATGTCACCATCCGAAATCATCAGTTATCAGGACAACATTACTAAGAAGAGAGGGAGGGAGAGGTCTAGTGGACATAGTTAATTTACATAACAAACAAATATCTAGACTCCAAGAATTCTTCATTGCCAAGGCTGAAACATCTGAATTGCATGAGATGGTCGCAAAAGCAGATAAAAACTACTCCCCCTTAAATCTTGTAAGCCCTGATATGAGACTTGGAATCGTTACAGATTCTGACAAACAGGTGGAGTGGGCCCAGAAAGCGCTTCATGGTCGACATCATCACGACCTCAATCAACCCTATATCGACAAGGAAGCATCAAATAAGTGGCTATCTGATGGAACATTATTTCCAGAAACAGAAGAATTTATGATGGCAATTCAAGACCAAGTAATTAATACCAACAATTACAAGTAATTCGTCATAAAAGATCCTAACATCGCTACGGACAAGTGCAGAAGGTGCCAACAAACAACTGAGACGATACAACACATTACGTCGGGATGTTCAGCCTTAGCTAACATTGATTACCTACGCAGGCATAATCAACTTTGCAACATCATCCATCAGAAGTTGGCCAACAAATTTGGATTGGTTAACACCTACACCCCATATTACAAGTACCATCCGAATTCGGTTTATCACCGATAGACGGGTGACGAATAACAGGCCTGATATTGTAGTTGTGGATAAAAAGCTAACTCGGATTATCTGGTGGATGCTGCTGTACCCAATAATAACAATATTCTGGACAAATACAACGAGAAAATTGCAAAATACACCGATCTTGCAATTGAGGTAGGACATATGTGGCATGCAGAGAAAATAGAGGTGGTACCGATCATCGTTTCATCCACGGGACTGATTCCCAAAACTCTACAAGACAGCCTTACTAAACTAGGTCTTCACAAAAATACATACATCGATCTGCAGAAGGCTGTCATTTTAAATACCTGTCACACTGTCCGTAAATTTCTAAATATGTGACATCCGAGCCTAATCCCATTTGCGTTTACACACGCTCATGATAGGTGAATATTACCAGCAAGTGCTGAGCAAGTGTATACTTGAAATGATAATAATAATGAGAATAAACAATATGTTACATGACAAGTATTACAATGACCGAGTCTGACATTCATATTCAACCCGACTTTTGTACACTATTTTTCCTGTGTATGTATTTTATCCAATTTTCGTATAGGGTCGTAAAAAAATTAAATATTACTTCATTAATCTTTTTTTGATAGATAAAATATAATGATAGAATAGTAGAGATAGTAGAAAGAATAAAAGCGGGAAATAAGGCGTACTGGAAGTACAATAAATTGATGAATGACAGACATTTAAGTAAAAACACCAAATTGAAATTGTACAAAGCTGCTATAAGACCAACAATGACATATGCCGCAGAGACTATGTGTTTGACAAGTAAAAACGAAGAAAACTTAAGGATAGCTGAGAGAAAAATATTAAGGAAAATTTTTGGCCCAGTGAAAACAGAAGAGGGGGAATTCAGAAAAATGATGAATCATGAAATTAGAGAGAAGATGAAAGGAGAAGATATCGTGAGGTTCATAAAAGCTCAAAGGTTAAAATGGTATGGACATGTAACTAGAAGGGAGACATCAACAATAATAAGAAGAATAACAAACTGGACACCACAACTAAGCAGACTAAAAGGAAGACCGAAGGCAAGATGGGAAGATCAAATTAGAGAAGATATACGAAAAATGAATATAAACAAATGGAAAATAGATATAAAGGACAGGAAAAAATGGAAGAAGATAACAGAAGAAGCAAAAACTCATAGTAATTTATAAAGGAAAATAAATAAGGAGAAAACAGCGGAGTGATTCACCGCAAAAAATGAATCTGATGAGCTGAAATCAGCGGCCACCATTCCGACAGGAATGAATAGCCTATATATATATATATAATCTTTTTTTGTAGGTCGCCATTTCTAAATATCGCGTTTTTGTACAGTCGCTGTTTTAACATGTCGCTCATTTGTATATCGCTATTTTATTATGTCGCGTTTTTAAATTGTCCCTGTTATATAAATCGCTCAAATGGGGTCCCTGTTATGTTGAGTTGCGTTTTGAGTGTTCCATTCAGTGAAAGTGACAGTTCCGTACTTGTAAAACACTTTCGGGACGCTCTGGTAAAGATATACATATTCCATCTGCAATCCAATAAATATTAATAAAATTGTCCTGGAGGTACAATCAACATTACTTTTTGCAAATAATTAATAAATTAATATTGACGTTGCAGATATCATTAAGTACATTATATTGTTCAATAAATAAAATGTTTATAATTCCCTATTATTTATTTTCTTTCCTCAGTGTAATTAAAAAAGTTTTGGATCTTATGCGTCGTCTAAAAAATTTTGTGTACACCGCGTCTGAAATACTACTTTGTTGGACTCGTCTGTTGCTCGCCTCGCTTCGCTCGTCTCGCAATTTTCAGACTCGTCCAACAAAGTAGCACTTTCAGTCCTTGGCATACAAATAACTATTACATTATTTATGTTGGCATCATATAATACGTCTGTTTACTCTTCTAGTACGTTCATTGTTCGGAGATAAATGCATAAAAAAATTATTTAAATAATTTTAATAAACATACTTTCATTGTAGGTGTCATATACTTCGACGTAGCGACCAAACATCCTAAGCTAGTTTTCGAAGGATGTGATTACAACATCCATCACAGGACTTCAGTAGATCATACTTCTTGGCGGTGTTCATTCTATTACAGAAATAAATGTAGAGCCAAATTAATGACTACTGGTGGTACTGTCACCGTTATGGGATCTCATAATCATCCCACAAACGAAAAAGTTTTAAACAAATTAGATAATATGATATCGAGAATTGTTACGGTTAAAAGGAAGTAACTTTTTAGACAATCTGCATTAAATCATTTCAAAGTAAATCATTTGTGGTTATTTTTCAGGCATAGTCTACTTTTTGAGTGCCACTAAACATCCTAAAATTGTATTCGAAGGTACCGACTACAGTTTACATATAAAATATCCGAATAGAACCACCTGGAGATGCACGCATTACTACAGATGCAAATGCCCCGTTAAACTTTCCACTACGGGTAAACGAATTGAAGTTCTTGGTGATCATAATCATGTTCGGCCAAAACATAATTGGAATTTCAGAACAATGGTACCTACCTTTGTCGAGGTAGTTAGAGTACAGAAGCCTAGGTAGATTATGTTATTTGTTGCGTTCATCCTAACGTAGCGGTACCGGAGCGATCATCAATTTTCTGCTGAACACGTGTTTTGTCAACGATCAGATCTAATTAAAAAAAAAATAGCTAAATTAACAGTCAAAAGAAAACCCAAATCACAATAATTATTTATAGAATGAAGCCTGTAAAACCAAATATTATCAAACATTTTAACAATAAAAATCTATGTAATCTAAAGAAAAATTTTACAAGTACCTAGTTATCAAAGTAAAAGTGATGTTAGGATTAATTGGGTTTATTTTATTTTAAAGATTATTAGCTAGCTGTATCTGAATTACCATTAATAAAAACTAGACAATCATCTGCATATCTGAACCAATGTAATATTTCACTATTATTTTCATTAATTATGTGGTTAACTTCCAAGTTATTCATGAACAAATCAGCTAAAAATAGAGATGAACAACTACCCATAGCTAAACCATCAGGCAAAATTTAAGTAAAGTTAAAATTTGTGTGATGGTAACTTCATAGATCTAAGTAAATCACCTTCTAATACAGTTTCTAACAGTTTCCACTAAATCTTTAAAACTGCGCCATGAATTGAAAAATCTCATGATCGAATATATATTTATGTATTTATTACATACCTATATGTACATTCCTATGATTTGTTATAAATAGTCATTACTCTTGGGGGATTAATTAATAAATACATTTTTAGGAAACACAAATAACGACAAAAATCAACCAAATTTTAAAGTACAAATAATTCTCAATTCATTTATTATCAAAGGGAATACAATATACACCTATGCATTTTGATAATAATTTGTAGCACCAAAGTTAATATCAAAAACTCAAAAAATCAAAAAATTTCTTTCATCATAGGCCGGGATATTAAATTATATACTCTCATCCCTTGGAAATCGAAAGAACTCTGTATTAGTCTGTATGAACGATACACTCCGCCGTGATGTTTATCCATTTTATAAAAATAATAATTTATACCACTATATTTTTATAGTTAATATTACCACAACGCACAATCGATTAGTCATATAACACAATTAATATCGCCAATTGAACACCTTCAAACAATGAAGCAAACAAAAATGGCGTTATGAATTTTGAGAACAGATTACAAGTGATTTTGAGCATGCTTTGACGTTTTGATCATGTTAGGTTAGGTTAGCCGTCACCGTTATAGTGCATGGTTGCCAAGGATGTGGTTTGTGAATAAAGTATATATTTATGGTATGATTTTTATACACTATAATCTTTTTAATTGTATAATTCTTTTAATGTTAATAAAATTGATTTAAAACAAGTAATTATCGAATATTTGTATCTGTATAACTATCACACTTAAAAAAATTCTTATAAAATATTTGACCAATGATCGTAAATTGCAGGAAATATTATGCAAATTGACAACCCTGTTGACAAATTTCGCGAAGCAGCCCGAACGTAGTCGACATAAGACGATGGGCATTTAAATGGAGTCCACCCATCTCTCTCTCTTTCCACTGTTCTCTGTCAAGCTTTCGTATCTGTTCTCTTTATAATCTGTGATTTGGCGTCAGAGTTGAAGTTGAAGTCGTCGAAATTTCTTGCAAGCTGCAAACTTTCATTCCGACTTGCACTTCGTGCCGGCTATGGGACATGCGCATTATCTTTTGTTATTTGTTTTCCGATATATCTGACATTTGTTTGTTTGATAGTCTGATAAACAAATCTAAATCCAAATTATATATAATAACCTCAGATTGAACTAACTACAGACAGAATCATGCTTCGACCATATGTTGAAGGAATTCTGACAATTATTTAGGTACGAACGCGCTTGCGTTAAGGTCGACTTTGAAGTTATTGTGAATGGCAAATTTCGTGTCAACTTGCGCGCCAAAGTGCCACTTGGCCAGCTAATTGATTACGAATGTAGCCTTACGCTCAAGGTGTGTTATGAACACAATTGATGGTTTCAGCTAACGCCATACTGTGGTGAGTCGTGTGGATCGTATTGTAGTGCCATCTAGCGGCACTTATCGAAAGTAGGCCTGAGGTAGAAAAATAGGTAACTACTAAGGGTAATTAATGTGGCACCATCTACATTTTAATCACTTAAAAATGTCAATGTTGCCATCTTTCAATTATAAATAAACTCGATATTTCAGTGTTCCTGTGGAAACCCGAGACACACCTTAAATATATTTGTGATATTAATAAAAGTGGAAAAGTTGTGAATTTTGTTTGTTTCAAGTTGAGAACATTATCTATTTATTGTTCGCCAATCGCCACACTTCTATTATGGAGAAAGATAAGTGAGTATCATAATACCAGCAATACCATGGTTTCAGTTTTCCAAAAGGGCCACGCGCTGGTAACATTGTGACACTTACTTTTCTTTGTCCATAATAGAAGTGTGGCAAATAATAAATATTTGTTTTTAACTTAAAACAAATAAAGTACACAATTGTAAGAAACCTTTTTTTCTAGTATATATTATATATGAACTTAATAATTTTAAAATGTACACGAAAACATAATATTCATAATACCACAAAAATATTTATGGTGTGCGTCTTGTTTTTCTACAGGAACTCTGAAATATCTAGTTAGTTTATAATTGAAACATGGCAACATTGACATTACTAAGTGAGTTAAAAGTAGATAGCTGTACACTAATCACAGTTTCTGATTTCCCAGTTTTCTATCTTGTACCTACTTTCAATACGTGCTAGATAGCACTACAATCGATCCACCGCAATATGGCGTCAAATAAAACCATCAATACCGCTGTAATTTATTTTTTCTTCAATTGCACATATGTGTTCAAAGTAAAACATAACCCACGTTTTGTAAATGTTTTGGATGTGGTCGTATAATTGGTTTCGTTAATTCGTTGCACATGATATTCGTGATTATAGACTATAAGAATAATGGTACCTTATTGAAATCTCACCACAATATGCCTTCCACAGGCCCTACAAGGTAATCATTAAATATAACACACAAGACACATCAGAAGAAGGCGCACTCCGCATCTTCACGGATGGCTCTAACCAATATGGGCTCAGGATGTGGGATTTACTCCAGATCTCTGTTGATGTTAACGGTGAACACTTTGAACATTCAGCTTAATATTACGGATAGAATTATGCTTTTGGTAGCTAGTTTTGTGTAGAATGAATTATTCATTAAAATTTATCATTAATTAGGATTTTTTTTTTGTTACATACAACCTTTATTGCTTTCACATAAGAGGTCAATAATAATAGTTTACAATAAATATTATCAGAAAACTCTGTTTTTATGAACTTTGGGTATAGGGAATACCTGACAAAAATTAAAGTTACATAATCGAAGATTCTATTTATGGTATAAAATACAGGGTGTTCCATTTGAAAGAAGAAAGGAAATGACAGGTTCGAGTTTCCGTTCACCCTGTATATAAGTAAGAATATAATTGAAATTTAATAGGATACGGAGATATTGCATCATGTAACGAAACTCTCCTTGGCAAAATACATTTTTTTCTTTAACGTACAACAAGCTACAGAGCGTTGATTTACCTACGACTTTCACATAAACGTGTCCATATCTTTTGAAGGACTCTGTATAACGTGGCCAAACCTTATATCAAAAGCTTCAAAAAAATGTAACCAATCCGAATTCGGTATAATATACAGGGGTTCCCATTTGAAAAATCATATTTTGGTTTGTAACGAAGTTATGCAGCACTCTATATAGTTCGATATAGTTTCAAAATATGGACCTTCAGCACATTTACTATTTTTGTTAATAGCATTTTTTGATATCTCTTAAAATAACCCATATACCGAAGTTTGTCGTAAGATTGGTACACCCTGTATGTAGATAATACTCATGTAACCATTAACTTGCTTTGTTTTACTTGCGATGCTCCAGCCCGATCATACATTAAATGTACTGTGGGGCACAATGGAGAGTTTTGTTGTGAAAGGTGTCATCAGAAAGGTATTTATTATAAAAATAGGATGGTATATTTAAATACTAACTTCAGGGAACGCACACATGAAGATTTTGTTAATCAAGAATGTCCCAAGCAACATATATCTACAACTCCGTTGTTAAAATTAGAAAAATTTAATATAATTAAACACTTTTCACTTGATTATATGCATTTATGCTGCTTGGGAGTCATGAGAAAAATATTATGTTATTGGTTAGTAAAGTGTGATTCAGGAAAAATGGTCAGGTTGCCAGTTATTTTAAGAGAAAAAATGTCAAACAGATTAAAATATTGTTCCTACTATATACCATCTGAGTTTAGTCGTAAACCAAAATCATTTAATGACCTGCATCGATTTAAAGCTACTGAATTCAGATTAATTTTGTTGTTTTTGGGCTCAGTTGTTTTTTGTAATATCCTACACAAGGACATATATGACCATTTTTCATTGTATCATGTGGCTTTGAGAATATTTTTCCCGTATTTATGGACGAGAGTCCTGCATTTATAACGTACCTACATAATTTATTACATCTGGCAGAAGATGTAGTAAATTTCAATTGTACATTGAATTAAATTAGTTGCTTTCCATTTGAAAGTTATGGGAAAATATGGGAAAAAAATATTGGGAAAACTTAAGAGATTTTTAAGAAAACCCAATCAGCCTCTTGTTCAAATTTGTAAACGTTTGTCAGAAAATACCAGTGTTACTTATGAAAATGTAAAACTAATGAAGTTTATTGTGAATGAAACGTTCAGTTACATCCAGACATCTTTTTTCAAAATAAAATATAATATGTTTAATAAAAATGACTGTTACGATTTTTTTTAAAAGATAGATGTTATTTGTTGAAAGTGATCGATTATAACCAGTCTGAAACAAAAACATTAGTTGGTTATTTTTCTAGTCAACTTCAAATTTTTTTACATATCCCATTAAATCTAAGGAGGTTGGAGTATTTAAATTTAAACATTTTGTGGAAGATAACAATGGTTATCAATTGTAAGGGATATTATGTAGCATTTGAGTTATATCTAGTTACATCTTGATGTGTAAAAAATTTATAAAAAAAAATGTCTATGTATTTATGTTACACACTTGTTATATTTTTTAGATGTACTTGTAAATCATACATTATTACTAAGAGTCTCTAATTCAGTTAAACCAAAACAATTATTTTGAAACAGTATCTTAAATTATCGATTAATCAAAATAGGTTAAAAATGGAGCATTCGTGGGATATTATTATCTGGACGGAAGAAAACGCTATTGACTATATACCTACTTCATGGGGAAATGACGAAAAAACCAAGTACAAATACCCGGTAGGTAAAATAGCTTGAAAATAAAGAAACTAATAGACAATAATGCAGATCTGCCTAAAGGGCAGTTTTATTGGCTTGATGCTCTTTGTAAAGCCGAATCAGTCAAAGACTTGCAAATGGCCAAAGACATGTGTGAGAAAGGAACATACACATCGAATATTGAAAGTGAGGAAGATGGTGATTGTAAAAGAAAGAGAAAGAGGAAAGTTAAAGCACTAACATCCGATTAAGAGTCAGATTCAGATGATCATAATTATACCATTGGCTAGGGGCCAGAACTTAATCCGAAAAAAATGTTCAACTCCATCTGTGAATAGTAAGTGAAACACATACCAAGGTATTTTATTTGTCATTTTTTCCTCCTCCTTTATTACATGCTCTATACATCTTTGCCACT
>CAJUYG010000485.1:0-22544 GCA_910591675.1 Galerucella calmariensis
TTCATGCTACAAATTTTCTGTGATGAGTCGGTGATAAATTCAGTTTAAAACCAAATCAAAAATATCATTTCGTACTTCTTGTTGTTTATTATTTAATATAATTAAATACTCAGAATATATTATTTATTTCTTGTGACTTGTGACATCTTTGTGTATACGATGTAAAATATTAACTGTACAAATTAATGATTATTACTAGATTAAATCTGTTTAGTATGATATCTTAAAAATAAATCTGTGTGATGTACTTGAAAATTTCTCTTGGAATGTATTAGGGATATCAACAAATGTGATCTGTGCTAAGGTATTTTGAAAATTATATAGTGAAACGACCAGCTCATAATTTTGGTTTTGGTCAGTAGTTCTAGAGAAAAAAATTTAGCTTTAGGACAGCCGAAAAGACATCAATCGCAAAGACAAAGTGTCGATAATCAGACAGTGATAAATCGTTTTCATACTATTAACCACCAGAAAGAGAAAGAAGCTTATATTGCAGAGAATGGAGGAGTAGCGCCAGTAAAAATAGCGGTTTTTTTTGGTCAACCTCGCACAAAATTTCCGATCCAATTTCTTCTTTTCATAAGGCTTAGGATCACTCGATTAACATAAAATCACAAAATGCTGACAGATTCCATTGGAGCTATAGCCGATATTAGCCGATATCTCGGGAGCTTTGCATTTTGGGGCAAAAGTCATTGAGATTAATAAATTGTATAGAATAAAATCTCGTGCCTTCTGTTTTCCGCGAATGTTTTTCGTAAGATTATATACGATTTATGCCCCATTTGATTAACCGGTTCTATCTTGGCCGATAACTTTTAAGATATTGGATAAATCAATAAAAACATCTGTCCATTTCCAAAGATCAATTTATTCTTTACAACTTTTGTTTTCTAATGTCCATACTTTTCTGTAATAGGTAACCGTCCATTTTCCGTCTTTAAAAGGAGACGAAAAGGCCTGTCGTTGGGAAGTATATCTATTAGCCCATGTTGTAATAAAGATCATGATCTGCGCTCCTTCTTAAACGCTGCCATATTGCCAATCAAATTATGTTCAATGTTTTGAATAAATGTCATAACTATAACCTACATAACCAAAAAGTTCTACTCGTAATCGTTCATTTTTCTAATAAATTGTGAACATGAACATTGAAAATAAATTTTTGAAAAATATTCCCCGCTTATTTTATTAGAGTATCTGAACATTTCATAAATAATGATAGGTACCCAAAAATCTAGGATCAAGTGAGAAAACTAAACATTTTGTAGTTGTACGGAATATAACAAAATAAAATTGTTACTGTTGCAGGCGAAATGAAATGCACTATTAATTGTTAAGTACACAAGCAATCGGGATATTGTCGTTTATTAATTTGTTGAATTTGTACCATTTTACTCTATTCATACATACCTTGAAATTTTTTAATTCATCTCAGTAGTTCAGCATTAACATACTAGAGCTCAAAAAGTATGGACATTAGAATAAAGTTTCAAACAAAAGTTTAGATAATAAATTGATATTTAAATATGAATAAATGCATTTTATTGCTCAATCCAATATTATAATAATTATCGGCCTGTTAATCAAATGAGCCATAAATCAAAAGCGGTAAGCTTCACAAAAAAAGTTTACGGAGAACAAAAGGTGCAAAATTTTATTCTCTAGAATGATGGTCTTAGATAATTAACCGTTTTTTCAAGAATCTGTCAGCATTTTGTGATTTCACACTCAGTAATTGTTCCTAAACCTTAAAAAACAGATCAGAATTTTTGTGATTTCAAGTTGAGTTTAAGTGTAATTGTGTACCATCAGGAGTTCGTACCAAAAACTAGGGAGATGTATTTAAGCTGTTCATAAACGATTTCGACTTATTTCTAATGCTGTTCAATGAAAATTATGGATGAAAACCTACTTTCATACCAAGGAAAGTTCACTCGTTTCATATGAATATCGAGATACACTAGGCAAAGTTATATAGTCAATACAGGAACGTTTACAATGTGCTTATACGACAGCTAAAAGTGTTAAATGACATAAAATACTTCCCGTTGATATTTTATGAAGCCAATAAAGTAATGATTTCATGAATATTTTGGCAAGTCCTGGAATAGCAGCATTATAAAAGAGGTCTATTGAAGTTTTTACTACTGCCCCATAAAAGGGCAGGTAGAATATCATTCACCAGAACATAATCTATGGAAATCAGACATGCAAATTTAGGTGAAGCTGCTCTTATTTTTAGTTACCTCTCTCACCTGATACCTGCACAGGTGCCCTTGGGCTAGCTCCACAAACACACAGGTATTCAAAGCACACGAGATGCTACTGAGAACCTAACATTTCATCTATTTGAAAATAAGTTATGTCTTATCGCTTTGGGATCTTACTCTATATGTTAAAAAACCCTGAAATGAACAATACCTGGCTCATCTAAATATGCTTTATTATGTAGTTGAGACAGCAAATGTATGATAACTGAAATATATTGATTTTATAACAAGTTTGCTGGTTGGGTATACATTTGAAAAAAAGTTGGTCATGTGAAATATTTTACTCAATTCATGTAAGAAATAGTAAAGCTCATAATAACGTGAATATCATCATTTATTGAAATTGACTGAAGTAGTAAGGAAGAAATCGAATGTGACCTGTGATATATAAGTTCAATAAAAGAGATCAGGAGTGCAACCTTTACTTTTTGTTTATCTATTCCAGATTCTAAAATAATCTAGAAATTAGGGAAAAATTCCTGTGAGTTCATAGTTTTTTGCTAGGTGTCTATCATTGGCAAAATATAATTAGATGTTCTTCCGTTGACATAAACAAGCACCGCGAATTGATATCTCTTGTCATTCCAAAGATATTGGCATTAGTTGTCGAATGTAGATGATTGTGGGTCACCCAGAAAAAGAAATTATTTTGAGAAGAAAATAAGAAGTCAAAAACATCAGAAAAATTAAGAATTCAGTTTTCAAAACACGACCCACCATACGGAAAGCTGTTTCCTTGCTGAAATTGAGACCATATAAAACTAGATTTGTGCATAGTGAAGATATTTGAAATCATTACGTAGTAGGTGGGTTTTAGAATTTTTGTTATGAGTAGCTCCCTTAGTTTAGTTTTTATGTACTGTTCGCGTTTTCACTAGGAGTTGCATAACGCCCTATAGTTGCCAATCAAAATATTAAAACAGTTGTTGTTATTTGTTACTGGAATCTACTCTTCATGCTCTATGTATAAAGTCAATATTTTTGAAAATCGTTTAACGAAAGAACACCTCCTATCACTCCAGTATGGGTGATACAAAAAAAATTACTCTTACAAAAATTGTAGAATAAGGACAGTAGCAGGACAGTAGCTCCCAATAGCTATTTTTTTCCAACCTAAATTGGGAAATATTTTTTTAAAAACCCAATTATATTCGTAATTGATATGTTGTCACCTCTAGCAAAAAATTATGGACACAAAAACGTTTTTATTCATTTTCTCAGGGCTAATTTTCTGATAAGAATGTTTTCCCCAAATTCTAGGACATACACTCATTTGGAAATTATGAACAAACTGGTAGCGTGATCAAATTGAGAATTGTCCATGTCTTCGATTGATTATTAGTGGATTTTATTTTTCACTTTCAGTTGTCTTGACAATTTATAGTTTTAAACAATCCTTGGCACAGATAAAAAGTGATTTTTTATGTGTATTATACCGACTGTATACGGCATTTATTTTAACAACTAGACTAGAAGTTAGAGATTTTTTTTTTAAATACATCAAGTATAACGTACTACCAATTTTCATTCAGTCAATGGAAATATTGCAGAAAATGAATTTCAAATTATTTATAGGAAATAAAAATAATAAAAACGCTATCCAAATTCATGCTTTTTACTATAATCCTGAATTTATATTCAAACTGAACAAAAAACTCCATCATGTAATATTAAAAAGATTCATAGGTACCTGACTGGGTATAATATTTCTGAATACCTATATTAATATTTATTTTTAACAATGTACCTACGACAGCTAGAAACAAGCTGTCAGTGAAAAAATAGTTTATTGTAATCCTAGGCGGTGAAGTGGCATTTAATAGCCGATTCTGGCCACTTTCTTGAGGCCTTGAAAATCACTTTACTGTCATGGTTTACACATAATTTTCTATCCTACACAATAATTGTTGGTAATATTCTTTTTATGAAAATTTTATTTTATAATATATGAAGTTCAGTACTGTTTTTATCCTACACAATAATTGTTGGTAATATATACACTCAACGCCAGCACATTATACATTTGTTGCTTTCGTTTATTTGGGCTTCAAGCACTTGTGCGTGACGTGACTTTTAAGCAAAACGAACACGATTTTTTAGGATCTCCAAAACCACTTGTCATGTGCCAATGCTAATGAATGTCCTGTGTTGTCCAGTTTTCAATTATAATTTTTTTGATAATATAATTTTGCATATTATTTAGATATTTTTAGTAAGGTTTAAATCGTAATCGGCACACTCTTAACCTTTAAATAAACGTCAAACCGGTAAACGTCAAATATTTAATGTCCGTGGCTTGAAGCATGCTTGAAGCGTCACGCCCGGTAGGTAATAAACGAACGAAATTCAGTCACTGCGAGCTGCTACCTGCAGCCAAAAGTGAATAATCGAAAACACCTATTATTTTATCCGATTCAGGCTCCATGACTTCAAACAAACATCAAAATACGACAACATATGATTTCTCGCCTATTTAAAGCTGGTAATATTGAACTTTCTCATAGTGTAGGATGAACAAATTCTTTCGTAGCATCCTGGACATTCCGCTTTGTTTTCACCTTTAATTCCAGTTTGTATTGCCGACAAATAAATCACTGTTAAAACCGCTAACATAACAACCAACAGCTGATCAGAGCAAAAGCCAATGACATGCTACAATTAATTTCGCTTTCCCTGCTCTAGCCTGCTGCGAAAGTCAGCTGACGAGCAATGCTTGTTGTCATCAAAAGATGTTGCCTTAGGATGACTTGTATGCTTTTTTATTATTTGGTGAGAAATAATATGAACGTGGGTTTAGTTTATAAGTTGCAATTTTCTTCAAATCCCAAGTATAATATTTAAAAAGGCGATATTACGAAAAACAATAAAAATGTAGTTCAACATCACTGTTAGGTGCATCCCTCATTTATAAATTTTATAATCCATAGGATAATACTTATAAACTGTAAAGCCTAAGATCTTTTTTATAATATACTACGTATACTTCTACCATCTTCCTTGGATAGCTGGAACTACAGTAGAAAATAGTATTCTACATTATACCCTACACTCTTGTAACTTCCTTCGATTACTGTTGGTTCATTGTTGGAGGTAACTTCGATTCATTAGTTCAATAATCGCCGTGTAGAGTGTGCCAATACGTGTATTGGCTGACGCCATTTTTGTTCCAGCGAATGAATCTGATACAGGTTTTCAAATCATCTTCATAATAATGCATCTTTTGAAAAACAGTGACCCTCGTATCTTTTGAACGGCTTGGAGGGTGAAAGTAAAATGTTGTAAACTTCTCTACGAATGGTAACAGGTGACGTAATAGTGATAGATGACGTCACAGTGCCACTCTGGCCAATAATTTTAAATAGGACCTTATGGGAAGCGATATCTCGTTTGAAAGGCATTGACATTGGCTACATAGCCATATTAATTTTATTTGGGCTTAAAGTAAATTAAATAAATACCAAAATTATTATTTCACATTTGAATATTGAAGATTTTTCAGTACGCCTCTGGTTAGTTGTCAAAAAAATTGACGTTTTTGATTTAATGGTATTTGTTGCTTTGCAAATTTTTTCTAAATAGCTTAAATATTTACTTTTACTATTGTTTAACGAGACGTTTAAGAGTTTACATAGGCAAAATGGTACGTACTCAAGCCGACAAAGTAGCATCTATCTTAATAATTGGTGAATCTAGAAAGAATCTCCATGAAGCGGAACGTTTATTTAATGAGAGATACCCAGATCGCCCTATCTCGAGAACTTATTAGAGGGAGCTTCTTCACAAGTTTGAATCAACAGATAGTGTTCAAGATGCCAAACGATCTGGTCGACCAACATTTAGTGATGATAGAAAAATTGATATAGTTGCTGGAATGGTAGTAAACCCTACTTCCTCTTCAACTAAAGTTGCGTCTATCAATGAAGTAAGTAAAAGTACAGTACAGAGAGTGTTATGTAAAAATAAATTGCATCCATACAAGTTAAAAACCCCGTTAAAACGTTAAAACGTTAAAACCCCGACAGAAGACTCGAATTCTGTGAATGTATGACAAATAAAATTAGTCAAAACCCACATTACACAAAAACAATCTGTTTTAGTGACGAAAGTACTTTTTGCCTCAATGGAAATGCAAATACACAAAATGTAAGGTATTGGAGTGACACAAATCCTCACTCATTTCGTGAACAACACTCAATTTCCAGAAAAAGTCAATGTTTGGGCAGGTATTTTGGGAAACTACATTGTTGGTCCATGTTGAGCATTTTAATGAAACTAAACTAAACAAAAATAATTATGTAACTGTTTTCAATAATGTAACAAATTCATGGGACTCGGGCAAAGTAGTAGAGCTAGATAAATCACCACGCACATGTATCATCCAATATTCGTATGAAAATACTGTTAGAAGAAACAGACACCACTCAAGAATGTCTGAAAACCCTTACAGACAATTGTGTAATGACAGTGCATGATAATTTGGTTGATGATACGAATTCTGACAGCTTATTTGTTTCTTCGATAGTAGTGTCACTTATTCCACATTGAATAAACAAGAACCTGAAGCTTCCTCTGAGTAAAGTGAACAGACCCCAGCTAGAAAGAAAACCTCTCGATATGGAGGTCTTAAAATGAATGTAATAACCAATTTATTTCAATTTTATGATAGTTACTATGAAAGATGGTTAAAAACACAACTAGGATGTTTTATTTATAAACCATATCAAACAAAATTTACAGTTAACCTTTTTTCTTCGTGCGTGATGGGTTACCATTCTTGTTACGAAATATACTATTATATTTTCAGTACAGAGATAATAGGAATGTTGATTTAACTGGTTCAGTTAATCATTCTCATTACCAATATCAAAATTCTTCATGTCCTAGCCAGGAAAAGGTTCGGGAAAGAATGCTTTGCTGGGGAACTTTTCACTTCGTGCGTAATGGGTTACTTACAACTCTTGTTACGTAATATAATAGGTATTGTTATCAATATATTGTTTTATTTCAAATTTTTATATAATGATATTTATAGGTGTAACAGCACAATAGAGCCAAAAACAAATTCTTAAACAATGTAGTTACCTACTCTTGATCTGTTACGGCGTTCTGAACTACACTGTACAATTGCTCGCAATTTTGAAATATGTGTCTCATGGTTGGCGAAGGTGGGTTAAAATATTATCCAAATATAATTAAGAGTTCACTAAAGATCGGACTCCAACACAATAATTAATCACCCTGTATAGAACGTAATAAATACACACAATAAATAAAATTATTTTATTTGTAACAAAGATACTTTTCAGCCATAAAAAACAACAATGTGAGCATTATTAATTACAAAGGTACATTTGATCATATCCACCTCCAATGGAAACAAAAATAACAACAATGTTCTTCAAGACTGTAATAATAACTTTGTTATTATCGGAAACACAGACCGTGGAAAACATCTGGTATTTTACTAGGAAAATTTTGAGGTTTGTCCACGACTATTTGATCATGTTCACATTTCACTTGTGCTCCTTCAAATATAATGGCGTTAATTATTCCCTGGTGAATAAAAGGAGTGAATAGCAGCACAAATAGTCTCTTTAAATATACTGCCAGAAAAATGACAAAAAAAATCTATAATTCCTTCATAAATTGGAGAGAAAAAACAAAATAAATTCATTCATGAACAAGTGAGTTTTTTTTTTTCAATATAAGTAGTATATCAATAGTTACAATACCTATAGCTTGAATTATATTCATGTTCCGCTAATGTTACACAGCCATGGCAGAAAGCTTCTGAACTCAACATATAATAAGCAGCAACAGGAGAAGCGTCTACCTAATGTATAAATACTTTATACAGTGCTTTTCAGATAAAAGTATCCACCTTTAATAACTTTTGTAATACTGGTATTTAGATAAAATCCAAAAACACGTCAATTTATGTTGGAAGGGGCAAGCATTATGGCTTATTTAAACTTACTGGAAAAGCCACCCCCTCACCCCTAGCAGCATCCCCTTAATTTTTTTAAATCACTTTTCATATTTTTTATGTAAAATTTGGATACTCCTCTTTGAGCTGATTTCAAAAATGTATAATACTTGTAGGTTAAAGTGGTTAGTTTATGAGATAAACAATTTTTCTTTTAAGAGCACAAATTTTACTTATTTTTTACTTTCACCTTATTTGCCTGTACTAAAATGGGTTGTACAACAGTTCAAACTCTTTAATCTTTTTAACTGTGCTATTTATTCTACTTAAAAAATCCAAACAACAAAAAACTCTACTTTTTATTAAAGTTTGACATTGTCAACTAGAATTTGTAGTCACTATTGATAGTGTAATTTGATACATTATTTATTTTGTTTCTCTGAAATGGTTTACTCTTTGCAAGAAAGAATTGAAATTGTAGGTTTATACTACCAAAATAATAATTGTGCAAGAGCTGCTGCTAGAATATTTAACGAAATACATGACGGAAGACATGCAACTCATAAGTATGTAATTCAACTGATGGAGAAATTTACCACAACAGGGTCTGTTTGCAATAAAGTGCATAAGCGAGAGGGACTCGTAAATAACGAAGCAATCCAAGTGGCAATTTTAGGGCAAGTCAGCTTAGAGGCTCAACCCCAATCGTTGTCAACAATAAGTAGAGCGATCGATGTTTCATCTTCTACAGTTTTCCGAGTTCTACATAAATTCAAGTACCACCCATACAAAGTTAAGTTGGTGCACGAGTTGAATGAAGATGATTTTGATCGTCGTCTAGAGTTTTGCGAATCAATGACGCAAATTATCAATAACAATCCTCAATTTGCTTTTCTGATGAATGCTCATTTTCATTAAATGGCTTAGTAAGTAGGCATAATTGTAGATATTGGGCTGAAAGTGATCCACATATTATGCGTGAATTCCATACACAACATCCCCAAAAGTTGTGTATGCTTGCCCAACAACAACAATAAATTGACGTGTTTTTGGATTTTTTTTAAATACCAGTATTACAAAAGTTATTAAAGGTGGATACTTTTATCTGAAAAGCACTGTTATATCTTTAGTTCAATTTCGTAATAAAGTTTTTGCAGGGCCACTTAACATTTTCTTTCAGTTCTAGGAAATATATTATATAGTGTGCAAGTTGAGCTTCTCCATTTAATACCCAACACAGTGTCTTTAAAGTTTGTCCAATCTGGCTTGTGGAAAGTTGGCACCATGCAGTCTTACATTTACTGAAACAATATTGGTTTTGGAGTTATCATTTGATGAAAAATTAATTGCTTTACAAAATTTAGGAAAGTTCATAAATATTTGAACATTATCAACTTCTATGTACTGAGGGCTTTTCTGTAATATATTTAATGTTTATTTGCTTATCTGACTAGTTAATTAGTATTTTTATTGGTGACCCATTTTACCTATTTAAAGCACGCCTCAGCGTGTTTAAATCGAACTTTTTAGCACGCGCGTGTTTTAAAGTTACCGTGGCAACATCAACAACTCGAGAAACGAAGTCTGAATCTATGGTCTAAATCATGTCTTAATGACAATTTTTTTATTATTGATCTGACAGGAGTACTTTGTAACGTCAAAACTTTTATTCGAACAATATTTAACAATGTCATTTCCATGACAACGCAAGGTATACATCATATACATCACGAATTCAACTATTTGACATTTAGGTAGTTCTTATTTCCATCCATGATTTCCATTTCTTGTTATTGTAGTAGTTATAGACCAGTATTTATAATTTCAAAGTGCACCAATAGAAAAAAATAGCGTAAAGTATTCGTGGATAACTGGTCTTTAAAACACTTGCTTTATTTCGAAAAATCGCGCGTGTTTTAAAGACCTTAATATCCACTTATACTTTAATATACTATTTCAAGTTTAATAGAAGTTGTGGAGCTATTTGTTCGGTCCGGTTCATTTCACTCATCAATTTATATTGCTGGTTAAGATAGTTACTATTCTAAATTTCTTCACAAATAATTTTATCAGACCCTACTTCATAAAATGTCACCAATGGCCAGAAAAATTGACAAAAATTTTCACGGCAAAAACAAACAAAATACCGTTGGCAGCTATCGTGTTGAAAAAACTATCAATACAATATGAAATTCATGAATACTTCAATAGGAAAATGCTGAAGGAATGTATTTGTTGTCTTCTCATCACTTGAAAAAACTTTTAAAATAATTGTGAAAGTCCAAGAGACTACTACCACTTCCGACATATTTCACAGGTTCATCTTCCTGATGACTTTTCTTCAACCAACTTTGTTTAATTAAATCACTTCCTTTTTCACCTATCATAATCGTGGGAGCATTCGTATTACCTCTTACAATTTTTGGCATAATAGAAGCATCTATAACTCTCAACGATTTTATACCGTGCACCCTCAACTCCGGATCCACCACAGCGCTTTCATCCGAATGGGGGCCCATCTTGCAAGTACCAACTGGATGGTAAATAGTAGTGGTATACGCCATAGCTACACAAGCCCAATATTCATCGGTAGCAAAATGTTTATGTCTACACGCAGGCAAAGGAGTTCTCACCAATTCTATTCCGGCGTGCTTAAAGAAACTGGTATGCTCAAGATTTAAACTTTGCTTCACACCTTCGATTATCCTTAACAAATCGACTTCTTCAAAGAAGGTATTAGCAAAAATAAGCGGTGTACCGTGAATTGGATCGGTATCGTTTAACAAAATCCTACCTCTAGACTTTGGATTCAGTAGAATAGGTCTCGCCATCATACCACTATAATAAGACAAAGGTAAAATGGCGGTATTATAACTTAGTATAGGATCAGTGAGAAAATTATCAGCGTTAATAGCATCGATGGATAGTTGTATATCAGGTCTGTGTGAACTATGTTCATATTTAGTTTGTATAAAAGCATTAGCTTGTAGAGGTCCTGTTGAAGCTAATGGACCGTTTCTAGTTTTCTTCCAATGAAAAGTATCTGCCTTCATTTGATCTTCATTAACTAAGGTGGAGGTGTGATTCGTTAACCTAAAAACCACTCCATCTATAGTAGTATGATCTTGAAGATTGAACCCAACAGCTGAATCTTTTATGACTTTAATATTGTGTGATTCTAAGTGATCGGATGGTCCTACACCGCTCAACATCAGTATAATTGGGGAATTAATGGAACCGGCTGAGAGAATTACTTCTTTCTTTGCTAAAGCTTGAACCAACTTTCCTTTTCTGAAATATTCAACACCATAAGCAATCTTGGTTTTTGGATCGATGAGGACTCTTGTTACGTGCGCGTTGGACTGTACACGTAAATTTTTTCGTTTATTTCGAATGGGTCTGATAAAAGCAACGTTAGTACTTTGTCGTTCACCGTCTTTCGTGGTATGTTGTAGGAGCATGGTTCCCAAAAGATGCTCAGTATTTTGATCTAATTTCGGTAATCCTAGCTCGTGATACGAATGAACGAGTCCTATTGTATTTTCGTCTTGGTAGGGAAAGAATTCAACGGTTTGATAACCTCCAACCCCGTGATAATGCGGATCGATTTTCTCACTGTCGTGGTTTCTGTTGTCTTCGGATTTTTTAAAGTACGGTAAGACGTGGTGATACGACCAGCCATAGTTACCCATACGAGCCCATTCATCGTAATCGTCTGGGTGTCCTCGTATGTATATCATGTAGTTGATAGTCGAAGATCCTCCCATAACTTTACCTCTTGCCCAAGTGCATCGACCTTCATCTCTGGCGAGACAACTTTTTGGAGATGGTTGGGTTTCGTAGCCCCAATCTAAGCTTGATCCTTGTAGCATTGGTGCGAAGGCTGGAACGTCAGCGACGACGGGCTCTTCATCACCGGCTTCTAATAATAGTACCTAGAACAAAAAAAGTCTCAGAAAAATGTGTTACACAAATCCACAGTGCAAAGTAAGAATAGGTATATAGTGGTATGAATTTTGTGTGTGTTGTGTGTTGTTATTGTTATAAAATTTTTATTTTTTTTGTATTGATATATTTATTTGTTGGGCGCCAATGATTTTAAGAAAATCATTTCATGGTTTTTGGTATCATACACCACTTACCGGTTTTTTAGGACTCTTTAATACTCAGGGTGAGTCCGTATTAAATACTTTATTTGTTTTTCAGAAAGGAATTTTCTTATTAATTCTATTTACCTTTTTTATATTTATTTTCATAACTTTAATTGTATTTGAAAACTTTTAGGCCGGTCCTGTGTCCTTGCCCTTGAAATTGTTTGATAGTGAGCTAAGTTTTGCCAACCTTATCGAAATGAAAGAAAAATTAGTTTTGTAATCTGTGTAATATTAATAAATTTACTCTTTTACTGTTAGGTGTATTTATACAGATTTGAAAAGTGAATATGCAAAGACAAAATTTTTTAAACTCCTACCTAAATGGTCTTTGACTCCTGAACATCAATACTTATGAAAATTTACATCTAGTTCTTACACAAGTTATGCAACTCCTTTTGCATACAATATGTAGAAGGGATAGTATACAAATTATTCTTATGCTACTGGTTGAAAACATCTGTTTTCATCAAAATGGACGATTCTACGACCTTAATGATGAGAGATAAATATCAGATTTTTATCATCACCACACACATGTAAGTTGATGATTCAAGTTATAGTTTATCAAATACCTTTTTTCTTCTACGTTTTTAAATTCTAATAATTACTTCCTTTTATGTTTCAGACCGCTCTGGGCCTATCAGTCCTTGATTTGGATTGCTTCGCTCAGATTCCGTCGTCAGCTTGAAGAGTTTTCAGTAAAAATGGCCTCTTAGAGTTTTCATTTATAGTTTATTTGAAGGTTTCATTAATTTAAGTGGATATTTACCATAGAATTTTAACAAGAACTTAGTGTTTGTTGTGACTTGAATTTTAATTATTTTAACAACTCAAAAAAAATTTCTTTTCAATTTTGTATCTCTTTTAGCTAAGTCACGCTTTCTTCTCCGTTTATAATCAATAACAACGTAATTCTCCTTTTTTTTAAATTAACAACCATGTGTCTCTTAGTTTTAAGTTTTTTTCATATCAGCTGACCAATCAAATTCATTTAATAATTTTTAATTCTTATTACTTGACTTGAATGTTTAATTTTATGTTCTGTTTTTAATATGAAAGTTTATTATAAATATGTTTAAATACTTCATTGTTGTTTTTATCGTTTAATTCCAAAATTTTAAAAATTATTTGACATTTGTTTTTATTTCTGTTACTAAGGTCCTTTTTTCCGTTCGAGTTGACAAATCTAAGTTCACTCTTAGTTAACTATATTCCTATTATACTCTTTCTATTTTCATGTCAGATTTTATAACCTAACTAATATAAGTATTTTATTTTATTTTTCAGGGTCTTTCCTTTTTAGATTAATTTTAGCCAAGAAACTTTTATGAAGCTTTTGAATTATGTGAAAAGGATTTTAATAAATTAAAAAGAAGTTATCAAGATTCCTGTTTAAAGTTCGGTTCAAAGTTCAAATATATTTCACGTGATTTGTTTATTTTTATTTTGTCAAGATTAATTCAAATTTTAGTTTATTTTTTATTAGTTACATTATAAATTTCAAACTGTCTTCTCTAGTTTGATTTATTTTCGTTTATGGATAAGAGAGATTTCCTTTTTAAATAATTTTTATTTTTTAAAATTTTATACTGAAATAACCTTTCTCATTAGCTTTAAAAACCAGTAGAGACACTGAGGAAGCATTGTGGTTGAAGTAAATTTAACAGTCAGAGCAGAGCAGACAGAAAAAGTCTACACCCTGTTTATCATCAACAACAAAACTCATTGAAAATGTTTTTAGGAACTTCAATAATGCAGATTACTTGGAAACACCCTCTATATCAAGGTTTTCAACCTCAATATTTACTAAAATGTGATTGTATTCGCGGTTTAACATTCTAGTGGAAATTTCGATAAATTGCCCTCCAAATTTCATAGTTTGATTACTTTTTTCCAACCGGAAATGTCTAGTTGTGGAAAAAACCACAAATCGTGCTAGACATACCGTAAATGAACAACTGATCTTGTGGAATAGTGCAACTTAATCTAAGCCCCACTAGTAACATATTATGCCTACCAGATTTTCATAAGAATGGGCTTGAAATGTTATTGTTAAATTAATGTGACTAATCTAATTATTTGGAAAAAAAATCGCTTTGAATGAATTTGGGTAATATCATTTGGTGAATGTTCGAGGTAAAGTTTGAAATTACGAAATTAAAATAAGCAATATAAAGTTACAATGTTGTAGATTTTGTGATTAGAATATCTATTTTTATCATTTGAATGTATTTGCTTGGGAATAATTTGAATCTCTTTCGAAAAGTTGCGACAATGGTTTTGTTTGAAAACAGCATAAACAACATGTATGTTGCTGCATGTTTTTTTATTCCTATATCGATAGATTGGACGCGCACTGCTTTGTATCGCCACAGTCTAACCTATAGAAGTGAAAGTTTATAGGATGACCTTGAATACAAAAATTGGGTTTCAAACCCATCCACCTGAAGCGCTAGTTGCAATTGAGTTGTCGAAACAAGCCTGGCAGCTGAGGCATTCAGCACGAAAAGAAGAAAATATTTTAAAAGCTATCATATATCAAAGCTGTCATATAGTTGTTGTCACATGGTTGTCACCATTGTCTTTTATAGATTGTTCCTTTTTGCGATTTTCTGCTGTTATTTGTGTTTTAATTAGGTACTGTATCTTATCAAGTGTGATAATTCATATATTTATAATGGTTGGTGAGAAGTGTTGCGTTCCTGGGAGTACAGACATTACATCAAAACGACATAGGTTTCCCAAACATGACCCTTTGTTGTTGAATGGATGGGTTGCCTTTATTCGCATTTAAAAACTAAAGGAATTGAGCCCTGAACAGATTTATAAATCCTTCAAAGTTTGCAACAGATATATTGAACCACAATATATTGTTATTGGGACCAAAAAGGGCCTCACTCGCAAAGCTGTTCCTACAATCCTTTTAAGATTGATCAAAAAGTGATGGTAAATACGTATTGTTATCACTCTTAGGCATTACTTAGCGCGTGCATTAGCTTAGTGCATTAATCATTCAAAAAACAAACTTCCATTAAAAAAAAGCACTATGAACCCATCCACTGCGATCGCTGAAATTCTTCTTCCCTCAGTCTGTTTTTCGGCCTCAGCTGCCTTGCCTATTTCGTCAACTCAATTGCAACTAGCGCTTCAGGTGAATGGGTTTGACACCTCATTTTTTCATTCCAGGTAATCCTATTAGACTTTCACTTCTATAGGTTAGACTGTTTTGTGGCCACAGTCAAGATCATTCGGGTCGGCATGGGAACATGGGTATATGGTATAAAGGGCAACTTTTAACGGAAGGTCCTTCTGCCAAATTCACTCCGTGTTGTGTGTGTATTCAGACTGTCAGTATCATATCCTCAGTTGTGTACAATCCATAAAATTGGCAGCGTCCTATCATTTATATCAATATATTCTATTTCCATAGAAAAGCAGTTTGGCTAGTTTGAACATGTGTGAAGAAGATGAAGAAATCAGTTGCCAATGCACTTAACGATTAAACCAAATTGAATTGGGATACTTTAGCTTTAAGAATACCACATTTATTGAGTGGACAAGCATTCGCAACATTAAGTGCTAGCCCAGCATCGGGCAACATGTGGGGAAAATACATTCCCCACTATATTACTATGCCTGGTTGGAAAATAAACGATTATTTGGAACACTAACAAATATTATGAAAATAATTGTAAGACAAAGTGCAGAATAAAAAACGATACTTTTATGACCTACTAACCAGAAATCAATTCAATACTCGATAGTCTGGTAACACTATTGTATAATACTGTCAAATTTAAACTGTAACGCACTATTTATTTTTCCCAAATATTTCTCGGTCGGTAGATCTCAGTTTTTTGCATATTTTCGATAATGAATTTTTTTTTATTAAAACAGATTCACAAAGAAATGTTACCAATGTTAATTGTTTCATTCTATAGAATTTTTCGGTTTGTCGATATTTATATCAGTTTATACTTATTTATTTTATAGATTCCAAAAATCTCCTGTGGAAATTGTAAAATATTAACGAGGAGAAAATGAGTATCAAAAACTAGAATTAAATGATATTCTTTCACAAGCACATGCAATGAGATCGTGCCCTAGCGAAGCCTGGAATTCATTAGTCCTTTCCTTAATCTATCTAGATATACAAAGGACCGTTTTTTAAAATTCCTATTGGTCAACAAAGGCTAAATTTTCCTAACACGGCGGTATAATGAGACATCTCAGTTGAAATAACCCCTCCTTAAGATGTCTTCGGATCTATGTATGCAAAAAAGGATTTCGAGCTAATCTTTGACGTTTTCACCAATGAGCATAAGACACAAAACTGGATCTCTCAAATTACCAAAGGTGCCCTTACTTATTGTACTGATGGGTCGAAAACAATCGAAAGAGTAGGAATAGAGGTTGCAGGTCCTAATACAAGCATATCAACAACCGTGGAAAATATTCCAATAATATTCCGAGCGGAAATACCTAAAAGTATTTGCTTTTTGTGTCGAAACACGCTTCAAGTTTGGAACTGCGAAAGATGTAAAACAAATCACCATTCAGAATGTTAAACACACGATAATTTAAAGCATTTGGCAATCTGGCCGCGTATTGGATGTTGGAATATTGGACCTGACATTTTACGATCCGAATAGTAGGTGAATAGGTGAATTATGAATGTGAAAAATTTTACAATTTGGCTGCCTTTTCTTGGACATTCAATAAAACGGCGGGCTTCTCAATTGAGCTACGACATATTACGCAACTGAATATAGTAGATATTGTTATATCCTTTTTTGGAAATAACAGTTAGAAATTAGATCACATGGCAAGCATAAGTTGAATACAAAACCGCAGTACTACTTCGACCATTACTGTTGAATAAAAATAAGCAGATTTACGATCGACTGGCAATTGAATTTCACTTTGAACAACTTAAATACCTACTTATTAGTCGATCGTGTGATTCGGTATACAGGGACTTTTATTACCAATTTTTCTTATGATGAATTTGTTTCTGAATGTTTTAAGAACTTCATTTTAATTCCTTATTATTCATGGTTGCATAAACAAAGTTGTCCTAAATTGCTCGTTTCCATGTACAGCAGTAAATCAGTGTGAAAACCACTTATGGAATAATAGTTATTTATGATATGAGTGTTAAAAGTGAGGTTTTATTTTGTGAGTGAAAACGTTTGTGAAATGAGCGGAGCGAATTGAACAATTTCACGAACAAAATAAAATCACTTTTAACACAAATACCATACAATGTTTTTTGTACAACTTCCCTATTTTGATAATGAAACGAGCGAATTTGCAATGACAATAAATTCAAAATGCATTTTAGTATTCAAATAATCAAAAGATTGTTGTGAATGGCAGACGTTGCCAACGTTATGATTACTAACAAATGAGAAAAGACGCTGTCATTTGAATTTCAGTGTTAAAAATACTTTTAACACTAGTGTTAAAAGTATTTTTAACACGCTGCTATGTAAACAATCGTTTTTAACATTGTTTGCTATCATTAAAAGTGTCACTTTTAATGACAGTTGTACAAAAAATTGTTTATGTCATTATTTGAGAAAATTATAAAAAATGCCAAGAGACGTCAACTTTTGAATTGAGTTGTGCGTTATGTGAACATAAATGTAAATGTACAGGGTGATTCACGCAAGTATAGTGTTTTTTTTAATGAAACACCCTGTATATATTTGCATATTTTTGAAATCCTCTTAATGAATCGATTCCAACAAACTAAATAATTTATGGTCAATTATGAATTATACAGGGTGAAATTTTTATTTTTACAGTTATTAAACACATACATAAAATACCTGATGTATTTGATTTAAATACATTAAAATAGATGCTCCCCACCTAGTTGTTGGCAATAGCACAGTCTCCTATAGAACTCTTCCTTAACTTTTAAGTTTGAGGTGAAATATTCCGTTTTTAGGCAATTTTTATATATTTATGATAAAATTCATGGGCGTAGCAGGTTTTGTTTAATATACAAATACGTCCAATAATTAGTTAGTTTAGATTTTTGATAAATCCAGAGCTAATTTTAAAAAGTTTCAATATTTCAAGTGTAATAAATTATTAATTTTAAAATTTCATCCTGTAAAATTAATAATTGACCATACATTATTTAGTTTGTTGGAATCGGTTCATTAGGAGGATTTCAAAAATATGTAAATATACAGGGTGTTTCATTAAAAAAAACAACACCGACTATGGCATACTTGCGTGAATCACCCTGTACATTTAAATTTATGTTCACATTACGCACAACTCAATTCAAAAGTTGACGTGTCTCTTTATTCCATAAGTGGTTTCCACACTGTATATTGTCTATTTTCAATTAATCACCACTACATAATCAGCACTAGCTATTTTATTGTTAGACCTGGCAATATCAAATTTTATTGGCCGCACTCCTTCCATAGCTTCACATATGTTTGCCAAAATACAGAAATATTGGTCCATTATAGTGTGAGTTATTTAACGGATTGTTATTGGTCATTTTTGATTCACTATAGATATATTCCAAAGATCACTTAATTTGGATATTTAGTACACATAGATCAATCCAATAGAAAGTTGAAATAAATAAATTTGTAGGAACAATACAAATTTCAGTAACCATAACAAAATTCTCTCTTTTTATTCTAGTTCTAGATTTGTGCCTTTTTGTTTTTATCACGTAATCAGACAAATGAAACTAATTTCACTTTCTTATTACGAGTAATCAAAAAAATTATGTTTCGAAATTGGCATGTTATTGTAATTTTATTATTCCACTCCACCCATTCTACTTCCTTATCGTTTTTAACGCGCTTTTTTCAGCTTCACCTGTAGGTTGACTCGAATGTAACGGTATTTTAGAACGCAATTTTCATTGAACTGAAAACACAATTGCAAATCGAGATCCAGCTCACTTATTGGACAATATTTGATTAAATATATTTCAATCACCTAACCTGAATCATCTAAATTAACGATAATTTCAGGATATTTCATTCTCTCTCCGTCATATACCTCATACTTACATTATTATCTACTGGGCAATTGGTGAAGATGATAAGAAATAAGTACTAAAAACACGCCTTCAAAGCAGACCGAAATAAAAACTGAAAAATCATTTTCAATTGATTAGAAAAAACGTGGGGAGCTTAATATCAATTTTATTGTTATGGATATATCATAAAAAATACTCAGAATATCTTGAGAATTCAAAAGTCGAAACATTATTAAGATAACATTGTATTTCCAGATAAACATAAGATTTGACAATAATGTTAACATTCCTATTAGATTGGTCACATCAAAATACTTGAGAATGATCCCTTACTTTTCAACTCGATTTTTCAGGATACAGACCGGTGAGTGATCCTGCTAGAGTTTAATATTCCTTGAGCAGCTTTGAGGGTTTTTTAATCTTTTGCTGTGTTCCTACCGTTCCTACCCACATAGCAATTTGACATCCTAAGCATATGCGTGGAATATTTTCAAAAAGAACATGGATGTGCAAAGCATGTTCTCAAATAATACCAAAACAAGTGCTATAAATAGATTGTGTTGCGCCCTGGTCACATGCTGGTCAGGTTTTCAGAATGTGATTGAAGATGTTTTTTAAGATGTGAGTGAGACCCAGCACTAAAAAGCTCAAAGTGCCAACAAGCATGATATAGCACATCCTTTTCACATGCTACGCATTTTCCAGCTATAGTACAGTACATGTGCTATCGGCGTATATCTTATATACCTATACGAGTGCTATTAATCTCCTGTACATGTGCTAGTGTAGATGCTGGGCACATGCTAAGGATATCTTGTATTATTCGCAGGACCTACGCATATCCATATCCATTACACTTCCTTTTACGAAAAGAATGTACTTTGCACATGCTCTTCTGAAGTTTCTCGCTTGCAATACACACACTTTATAGGTGCTATGTACATGATACAGAAGTTAACTTTTTTGTCAACCTCTTATTTTTCATTCACCATGTACCAATGTAACATTATTAATCAGTGCAATGAAAATTCCTTGTTCTGGGGGACCTCCATGTCATCTACGTGCCATGTTGATCACGGCAACCACTACGCCAGGTAAGTATAATTATTTAGCTTTGGTTCGGTATTTGATTTCCGTGGTTACATATGAATCGGTGTAAAGCTACAATTATTAACGTCAGCGCTCTCTTTTGATGCGTTTATGTAGTATTTCGAATACTTTGTTGAAAAGGAACCCTTCTCAAATGTATTTCCTCAATAACATTATCTATATAGTTGTTCTCACTTCATGAATGTTTAATCAATAATCAAAGCAATATTATACACGCTGTATTTCTCAATTCAATTCAATAAGTAATTGAAGAAATGTAGATGCTGTCTTCACTCTTCCAAATAATGAGTTATTCACATGCGATAAAGCATATGCTGAAACAGGATGTGATCGCATGTGCGAAGGACGTATTCAGCATGTGCAAATGGAAAGATATATATGATAATGGCTTCAATATCGAATGAAGTTTTCCATACACATTTTCAATACTTTTGGTCTTATTGTTCTCAGTTTGAATAAAAATGGACAATATTGATTTCAGAAATATACATCGCACGTTATCTGAGGATTTTCATATTTTGGTTTAGGTAAGATGGAAGTAATTTACTCACCCTCCAGTGTTCTATTTCGCTGAGTCTATTAGCAACAACACATCCTGCACTACCAGCACCAACGACAATAAAATCGTATTCCTCCACGTTAGCCTTATCACTTCCAAATGGATTATAAAAATCCGAAAACGAATAATCGAATCCGTACGTATTTTTTTGATCCAATGAATATCCGAATAAACTAGCTACCAACTGTAAAAATAAAAAAGTCGACGGTTGACAAGTTGTTAAATTATTATGCACCGAACACGGCTGATGGAGATCGGGAGGCGTCCATCCCTGTACCATTGTTTTAAATATAAGAACAAGTTATTGCACCTAAGATGACTAGACCTAAACAGAAGTGAACGGCTTGCGTTAAACGAAACTTATCTGTTACGGAATTAAAAGTAGCTAGTGGGGAATTTGTAGCGATACAAATATTCACAAGTCAATTTAATTTATTTTTGAAACAAAAACCTTAATTTCAATAGGCGTAACCACATTAATTTTTGGAGATTTAACTATCAAATAAAATAGGCCAGTACCGTGACATTTTATTCGGTCATACATTTCCTTTCTCTTCTCCAGTACTTTCATTGTAATCCATAGTTTATCTCTATTATATTTGGTATATCCGCAACTTTCTATGAATTTTAGAACTTCAAGTAAACTTGGAATGGAATAGGTCAGTTTTTTTCTGAGGATACTCAAAACACAACAAAAATTCTTTAGACTTGTATTTGTACCTACTCATGATACCTACTCTTATTTTAAAGTTATTTAAATTGTTGGACTCACTGTCGATCAATCCCAGAAAGACTGAGATGGTCCTTTTCACCAGAAAAAGGGTTTAAAACCTTCCGAAATCTTCAAAAGCAAACTAAACTTTTCGGAAGAGGTGAAATACCTTGGTATTACCCTCGACAGGAAACTAACATGGAACTCTCATCTACAGAGCAGAGCAAAAAGATCATATGTGGCTTATGAGCAGGGTGGGAGGACAGTGGGACGCACATGAGGTCTGTCACTCCGTGTGGTCACCTGGATCTACACTGCAATAATAAGACCCATGTTAACGTATGGAGCAATTGCATGGGGACCGAAGGTTCTACAAGCAACGGCCATCCAAAAATTATATCAAATACAGCGAATGGCTTGTTTAAACATCACAGGAGTCATGAGAACAACACCAACCGCAGCAATGGAACTAATTACTGGTCTGACCCCTCTGGACCTGTACGTCAAGGATGTTGCGTTAATGGCCATGGTACGATTGCGCACGGCTGGTGTAAACCCCGAAGTAGGAGTGGGCCAATTAAGATTAAACCTATGACAGAAAGCGCTTACTGCGCTACCTCTGCTACAGGCAGCCAATGATGCAATTGAAGCCAGGTTCTTGTTTAACAAACCCTACAAAATACAAATAAAACAGAACACAGAGCCAGATGCTGCAAATGCAATACGCATATATACAGATGGTTCAAAAATGAAAGAAGGCTCAGGATGTGGAGTTTACTCGAGAGCACT